>OU383776.1:54107304-54403576 GCA_910950805.1 Acrocephalus scirpaceus scirpaceus
GAGAGAAAGAGAGAGAGAAGAGAGAGAAAGAGAGAGAGAGAGAGAGAGAAAGAGGGAGAAAGAGGGAGAGAGAGAGAAAGAGAGAGAAAGAGAGAGAAAGAGAGAGAGAGAAATATATTAGGTCTTGGTTCCTTTGGTCATAAAATAATCCTAAGTATACACGGAAATAACCCTAAGTATACAGGAAAGAAGAATTTTTTTCTTGATACAGATTAATGTCTTCCCTTGTAATCTAAAAACTAGAAATGGATGTGTGGTTAATTTTAGAAACCAACTCAAATACCAAACCCAATGTCTTAGAGTCCTTTCACTATCTGAAAATAAAAGGCATAAAAAACCAGCGGTCATAAACAAGTGATTATTTTAACACCACACTTCGTGACCTGACAGCAATTCTCCTAGCTGCATTCTGTCCTTTCACTTATCTGGTTAGGAGAAAAAAACAACAAAACAAAACAAAAACAAAAACAAACAAACAAAAGTATAAATCGTGTTAAAGCAATTGCACATGTAAATGAATCCCCTGGAAACAAGATACCTTCGCGCTGAAACAACTAGAGGCTCTCCTCGCAGCCTTAACTCTGGCGAGATCTGGAGGGTGGAAATCACTGTTAAAACTCATGAGGAGTCGCATACCGCCGTCGAAGAAACGAGCACGCGGGTTTTCACCTCACCGACTTTGAGCTATTTTGCAGGGTTTACAGCGTAGCCCACTCCCGCAGCCTATCCGTCCCAGCCCTGATACTCTGAGAGGTCAGAGGGGCGCAGGAGAAGTGGGGGCCGGAGAGAGCGGGAAGCACGAGGGTGCGAGGGCCGGACTCAGAGGGGCCAGCGGCGCGGGCCCCTGGCAAGACGCCCGCGAGCAGAGGTTGAGCGCCCCAGCGGGGTCCGCCTGCGCGGCGGAGCCTCCGCGCCGCCCCCGCCGCCGCGCTGCGGGACGGCGTCCCAGCCGCGGGAGGGGAGTGGTGCCCAGGCGCAGTCCCCGCACCGCCCCGCGGCCGGGCCGGGGGGATTACCGCCGGCGGCAGCGGCGGGGGGCCTCGGCGCGGGAACGGGGAGAGGGGGATTAAAGTAGTAGCGCCGCTTGCTCCTGCTCCCGGCTGGATCGGATCCGAGACACGGATTAGCGCAGCCAGCGACTACCGAGGCGGGACTGAGACGGTGGGAAGGGGGAAAAGGCGACAAGCGGACGGCCAGCCGACAGCTGCGGCCCCCGTCCCCGCTCCCCCTCCGGGGGACGCGCCCAAGGGGGTACGGCTCGCCCCGGCCCCGGCGCTTCGCTGCCGCCCCGGATCCAGCGGAGAGTCCTTCGGGGGGCTGCGGCCGGCTGCCCCTGTTCCGCACCATGCTCTCGCCGCTGCCGCGGGCATCTCCCCGCCCCTCGCCGCTTCTCCGGGCACTGTCGGCGCGGAACGACCCCGATGGCTGGAGGTGGCGACAGCTGCGAGGGGTCGGGCGAGGGTCGGGGACGGCAAGTCCCCTCCGCAGACACCTGCTCTACGTAAGCCCGGGAACGCTCGGCACCAGCCCCGAGGTGTCGCTGGCAGCAGGGCCGCCGACAGCGAGCCCCAGAACGACAGGCAACCACCCGCGCCGCAGCCCGCCGCGGTCCCTCACGCCTCGCCCTGGCCCGCCCCCGCGGGGCGGCAGCGCGCGTGCCCCGCCCGTGCCGGCGCGAGGGGCGGGGCGGGGCGGGGAGCGGGGCGCGCCCGCCAGTCCGCCGCGCTCCAGTCCGGGCTTTGTCTCCGCCTCCGCCGGCGGATCCGCGTCCCGGGGACAGCGGGCGGGCGCCGGGAGACGGAGCGGCAGCGGCGGGAGAGCGGAGGGAGAGGGCGAGAGACAGAGAGCGAGAAAGAGAAAGAGAGAGATAGGCAGCGGCTCCCACGTACTCGCCGCGCACAGTCCAATGCCCGGCAGTTCGAGGCGAGGAGCGACTACGCTTTCCTGCCGTGGCACAACGAGTGCCTCCAGCCTCGGAGTTTTCCTGAAGCAGCCGTCACGCCGGGAGCACTTTTGGTAGAGAGGGACCAGGAGACCCCGACATGACTTACCTCGCGAGGCTTGATTAAAGGGGACTTACTGGAGTGGAACCGTAGTGGAATTTGGGTCTGGAGAGGAGTTGCTAACGCGCTTTTTTGCTTTTTTTTCTTTTTTTTTTTTTTTTTTTTTTTTTAAATTCTCTCTGATCACTCCCCTCTTCGCCAATCATTGGAAATGAACAAATTGCGTTTGCAATTCAGAAAGTAGAAATATTAAATATACCATCCCCGGGGAAGCACACATGTAGTAATGACAAAGGATTGCAAAGGAAAGAGCGGGTCCAGTTTCCCAGAGAGATCCCCTAAAATGGATTACTAAATGGAACACTACATCAGCTAGTTGTCCTCTAGCTGCCCAGATACATGCACCGAAAAGGTACAGTACTCCCCTGTCCGTACCCCTACCTTATGTTTTGGGATTGCTCGGAAGGGAAGGCTCCCGGATCGCCCGGCAGCCTCGGAAGGAGCGAGGGTGATGTGTGGTTTGAGGCGGGCTGCTGCCTTCTGTCTCGACACCGTTTTCAAGCGCCTAGGGAGGAGGAGAGCCGCCCGCAAGTGCATAGGCTGCGCTTGCTGTTGTCACTTTCCCGGCATCTCGTGGCTTCGTCTTTCTTTTCCCTTTTTTATTTGAGCCCCTCTTTTTCTTCCTCCGCCCCCCCCCCCCCCCTTCCCCCAATTGCCTAACATGTTATCCTCCCTCCCCTAGCCCTTGGCACGGTTTGCATGCGCCGCGCTGGGGCTCCTCGCCTCCCATCCCCGAACCCTTACTGGCAGGGGGTCGCGCCTCCCGGGCACTGTGGGGAGCTGGGAGGCCGCGGGGACGCCGCCGCTGGGGCCGCGGCCGAGGCCGCCGGGCGGCTACCCCGGGGCCTCCGGGCATCATGTGGGCTGGGTGGTGGGGTCTTTGTTACAAGAACTATGTGGGGACTCCGTGTAAAGGCGTAACACCGCCGTCTCTGCTGTTCCCGCGGTGTAGTTGGGTTGCGGCCGATGTATTTATTTTCTGGTTTTTTACGAGGCTTGCGCTGCTTTTTGGGGGGAAGTGGCCAGGAATCGAGGCAACTTCTTCCGCGGAACAGCCCTAGGCGCAGCTGCGGGCTTTGTTAGCGATCGTGGGCTGGGGCCGCGGGCTCAACTGCCCGCCCGCTCCCCACGGACAGTGGCCGCCTTCCCCTCCGCCCTGGCCCCGGCGAAGGTGGGCTGCCGGCTGCCCTCCCTCAGCCCCGCGAAGGGTGGCTCTGGGGTAGGGATGCTCCCCGACCCTTTCCGCCGGGCGCCTCAAGCTTCTTCCCCCACGGGCCGGTGGCTCTGCCAAGCCGCTTCTCCTTGGCTGGGGAGCGCAAGCAGACGGGCTGGGGAAGGCCAGATTTCTCCGTGGCTGCCCGGCGGGCGGGAAGCCGTGCAAGGCAGCTCAACTCTTCTCCCTCCGCCCAGCACTCGCCCTGTCGCTCCATCAGCCTCTCTCCGCCCTCGGGCTCCGGGCCAAATGGGAGAAACGGCGAAAAAGAGAAAGTTTTTTTTAATGGCGAGTAACAGGGCTGGCCCTCCAGGAGGGCCTGGGGCCTGGCGACGCGGCGCCCCGCAAACGCCCCACGCCGCCGCGGGCTGCTGGTGCCAGCGGCGGAGCGCGGGGACGCCGGGAGGAGACCGGGAGAGGGGCCCCTTCGTGCCGCGGATGCTGAGGTGGGGAGGGATGCCGAGGAGGGGACAGCATGATGCTGTGAGAAAAGGATGCTGAGCAGGGAAAGGATTTCACTCTGTACGCACACACCCCGTCCCCTTCTTTGCACGGGCAGGAAAGGCTCCCAGCTGAGGGCAGGGTGCGTTTGGAAGGCTGTGCCTCCGTCTGCGGTGCGCTGGCGACACGACGCCGAGACACAGGGGGCGGCGGCGGGGACTCGGGCAGCCCCTGGGGCAACCGAGGGTTAGCACCGCCCCTCGCTCCGCCGCCAGGGAGAGCGGTGAAAAGTTTGGGTGTCCATCACGCGTGAAGGAAGTACCTGCTTCTTGCGAGGGCTCGGCCGTCCCACCGCCCCTTTCTTGGTGCCTGACTGCCAGGCTGTCCAAAGGAGGCGTTCCTGGGAGTAGACCGGACAGCGTCCGGATAGAGGGCTCGTGGGGGAAGCGGGGCTTGAGGCTGCAGCCCAGTCAGTTGCAGTGGAGATGCCCTTCTGCCCGTCGCCACCGCCTGTGTCCTGCCTGGCTCATCCCAGGGTGAGTCGCAAGGCAGTAACCGCTGGGTTTCCCTTAGGCAAATGACTCTATTTTTCTGGCCTTGGCCACTTGTTCAGGCGATAATTTGTTCTCCGGTTCCTCTCCTGAGATAATTGCTGCTTTTGAAGTTTGTAAACATGCACGTTTGTGCCAGCGTCTGTGCAGCACGGATGTTATTTCACTGATTATTTCAGTGAAATAATTTCACTGATATTTCACTGATAATTATTTCACTGATAAAACAGCAAAAAATAAAGACTTTAGTTGGCTCTGTGACAAACTATATTCCTGGCGCTGCAAGCAAGGTGAATGCTTCATTTTCTAAAGGCGCACACACAGCATGGAGGTGTTGTAAATAACGAACTGCTAAGTGTCCACAACCATTTTCTGTCACAGGGCTGCACGAAGTGGCTTATTATTTGACATAGATTCTGCTAACTTGTTTTGTATCATCCAGCAACAATACAATTACTAACTTGACCTCAAAGATAGGTAGCTAAAGGTGTGATTTTCCCCGCTGTCTTTGCAACAGTTAATTCAGTGACTGCTTTTGGTGTGCATTAATTTAAGTGTCATCCAGTAATCCTTACTTGGTGATTAAATCTTTTGACATCAGTACGACATAGTCCAGTGCAGTCGGGGTCTTTTGGTTCAAAATTCAATTCTCAAAATTCATTGAGATTTTGTGGCTTTCTCTCATGGTAAGGTTTATGCAGCTGTTACCGTGTTTAGGGTTTCCTTTGCCTTTTTTTTCAGATCAGAAACAGAATATGATCTTGCAGTGATTAGCGTGGGGAGTTTTTTGTTTGGTTGGGTTTTTTTGTGGGTTTTTTTTTGTTTTGTTTTTTTTTTTTAATATGAGACTGTTCTAGTGTATTGTGAGGAAATTCAGGTCTGCTCCAGCAAATCTCTTTCGTCGTGGAATTGCCTTGAATATGGTTGAAAGCAAGTACGTGATTCAGTAGGATGAGGAAGGTTTGTCACTATTAAAGAAGTACAGTTGCCAAGGTGTTTCACTGTCTAGGGTATCCTTTTATCTAATAGGAGCCTAGTTTTAATATGGTAGCTTCTCATAAGTTACAAGACAGAGAGAACTAGCTCTCTTTAAAGCCAAATAATTTCATATGCATAAAAAAGTTGATTTCTGTTCTCCACCACCCTTCACTAGAGAAAATCCCTGGCATTCATGGAAGCTTAGTTCAGGAGCAGCATGCCTAGACGAGATTTCTGCCTAAATGCTAAACAAACTTTAAAATAGTAGGCAATACTACAATGTATATTTGCAACATTTGCTTTTCATGTACTGGGCACCAAGCATGGGTGAATGCTTTCAGGGACTGCAAACTAGGTAGTCACAGATGTTCTGTGTGTTCTCAGTTAGTTTTGAACATTGTATATTCTTACTTAATGGCAAATCAACCTTATCAACTGAACTCATACTACTTGAACCAAAAAATAATTGGACACCTATGGGCATCTATGAGGAGGATGGCTAGTTAACATTCTTATCTGCTTGAAGATGAAAGTGAGTATTAGCCATAGTCCCTTCTTTATGTTTGCAAATAGAAGATTGCAGATAACAGTATTAAAGACTGAATAAGGAGGAGCTGGATCAGGCTAAGAATGAAGAGTTGCCTTCATTAAATTTTTGAAAGGAATTAAAAAAAAAAAAAAAAAGAAAGAGAAAAAGGGAAGGACAGAGATCAAATTAATGACCTGTGAGAAATCCAGACTTGAATTGTTTGCATTAGAAAGGAAGTAGGTGATTGTGAACTTGCTTGTGCATGTTTTGTGAAGGGAAGGGGAAATTTGTCGTCTTGTTTTGAAGAGCCATACACAAATACACATGAAAGGAGCTCACATGGTTTACAGCAGGAGAGGTATAAAATGTTTTAGGATTAAATTGACCTGAGCTAATACATGTCTCGTATCCAGCTTCTTTGCAAGAACACGTTGTTATACTACTGAAATAAATGTTTTGTGTATAGTACCTGATTCCCATATGCTATAGCGGAGTGCTGAAAACAAACAAGCCAGTAAATTCTAGAAAACAACATTGAAATTATATTAGATGCAGCATATGCTAGAGGAGTTGAACACAAGTTTTCACTATCCTAATGTGATACAGATGCTGCAGTATTTGACCTCCTACTATTCATTTATTGATGAAGTAAATCTTTAACCCTCACCTTTTGCAGTCTCATTCACCCAAGTAAGCTTTGCTGACCCAGGAAAGCTTTGCCTGCTGGAGTAATTTTCTGAGAGTAAACGCAGCTGCTGAAATATTACTTAGATGTGGACTTTTTTGTGTGTTTAAATCCCAAACTGAAAATACTGTTCTCTGCTGGGAATCAATACTTGCTAAGGACCCGAAGCTATCCTGTGAATGCATTTGATCTGGGCTGATCCTTAATGTTAAATCAGACCTAGATCTGTGTGTTGTGGAGCAAGTCACATCCAAAAAATTGTGACAAGCTTTGTTTGACAGGGCAACAGAAGAATAAGAGTCATAAGCAATGTTTTTTATTGGTGACCATTTGAGCATTTTATGTTCATAAATGCTATGTATCAGGATTATTCTTAGGTAGGCAAGACATTTTGGCAGTAAGATAAAGTCAGTAGCAGAGTCTGACTGCTTATCAACAGCATACAGCAACCATGAACAATGTTCTAATGCAGAAATAAGCAGCTGGGGGAAAACCTAGACCTGAGCCTGACATCCCTAAAAGAATATTTTTATCTTTGGTCTGTAGCACCAGTCCCCTAAGTGAGGAACGGCTTAGATGCACATAGGGTGTGTGAAGGTAAAAGTGGACTACTCCGGTTCAAACACAAACCTGACAGAGCAGAGTTTGTATGTCTCTATTTTCTTTATGCACTGTGTTACCTGTGGCCATGGAAATAACTTGAGTGTTTATGTTTCTGGAGTGTTAAGAGATCTCTGATTATCTATGGTGAGCGTGGCTTTGGTTTTGGGTCTTGATTGCAACATGTCAATATGGCAGCACATGCCCAAGGCACAGCTTTAGGTTTTAAAGGGAAGAGTGCCACCTACTGTGTTATAATTTTAGGTATTCCCATTCCTCTTGTGTCTTGTGGAGTTCCCAAGCTTCTTGTTTGCCTATTTTGTTTTAGCTTCTAGATGTGAAAGGATTCAAAATCAGCTGTGGTATGGGAATGGAGGGAGAGATAAAATAGAAAAGAAGTACAAATTAGGGTATTCTGGAAGCCTTGGGAGGGGTTCTTTGAAAGACAGGCATACATAGAAACATTTGCAGTTTTTGTCATATCCTATAAAGGCTGTTAGCACTGGAAATAGGGAAGGGGATAAGAGATCTATGCTTTCTCCCATAAAATAATCATCCTAACTTTCATGCACCAGGTGAACATAAATGAGGATACCAGGTTTATGCCCTCTGAAATACAAAGTTTAACTCTGGCTACAGTTTAATTTAAAAAAAAAAATGAATTCACGAAAAAAAAAAAAAAAACAAACCACAAACAAACAAAACCCACCAGCTTTCAGAAAAGGAAGAAGATTAAAAAAACCCTGGATGAATTTTCCTATAATTTGCTGCAAAATCTCATTAAGTCTTTTCTAGTATAGACCTATAGTTATTTATCAGCCCAGAGGAGGGGTGCAGTATGCTTGATGTGAATACAATCATTTTTGTATGAAAGAAATTTTTCACCAAGCCCCAGAGTGTTTCTTTAGTGGCTGAAAGAGAGATGTAAAATAAAGTAGATAAACCAGCTATTAACAGAACTGCTAGTTGCTGTATCACTAGAGTGAAAACATATGGTGATTCACTACATTCAGTGATGACCTTTTCTTTAAAAATATTGTTAATAATAGACACTTCCATGTAAAGTATTTATATAACATACTTGAAATTCATGTATCCTGGACTACTCCAAGCCATTTTTGTTAGTGGCAGGTTTTTGGTTTGTTTTGCTTTTTTGTGGGTTTTTTTTAGCTGCTGACAAAACTGCAACTGAGGAACTTTCTACAGCCCTACACTTTTGTAATATGCCTGCAGTTCTGCAGTTTCCAGGGGCAGGTGCACAGCATTGCTGCACCTCTGTGACAGAGCAGCATGGGCCCTGTCCTCAGGATGGGAAGCCTCTGGCATCATCTCCTTCATCCCTCCCAGGTAAAGCTGTGCCTTGACTGCAGCATTACGCCCTTTCAAAGAAGCAGGCAAAACCCCCCCCATTCCTATGTTTTTATGATCTCAGTTGCCTTTAGTGAAAACTTAATGCTTATAAAAGTGGAAAGAAATATTTTTGTTATGCCCTTTAACCTCAGTCTGAGAACATCTTGTTGGATGAAGACTACCAGTACTAGTAGCCTTTTACTGGTGATAATAGCAAAAGTTTCATTATGTGCTTAAAAAGAAAAGGTATTCCTAACTGTCATTGATTTTGCAATGACCCTGACAGGGGCCTTCTTATAGTGAAAATGTGTAGAGTATATAATAGATATGGTTGGGTGTTCCAGTTCAGCAGATGGAAAAAATACTCTCCCATAGGAATTCCCAACACAATGGGAAAAGCTGCATCCAAGTATATTCCTGACTGCGGCAAACATTATTCCTACTTTCCTATCTATGGCTGCTCAGTTTCACTCTGATGTTCTATATATTGAGTAGTTTTCATATGGCTTTTATACTTGAATAGAAAATTTCCAATGTTGCTTCCTTCATCATTGCTCATGAACATTATTCCATTACTTGCTCTTGAGGCAGCCATTCATTGAAATGTTAATGAGATTTTGAGCAGTTTATAGTTCCGTAGGGTTTTTTTGTTTAGGTTTTTTTGGTGAGTTTTTTTCTTTTTTTTATCTACAGAAAAAGAAAAATGGGTTTGTTGATACCTTTAAAATCTACTTTTTATTGGTAAATTGAGATGGATTCTATGCTAATTCCTCCTGCATTCCTGAATTAGGGCCTAGCAAGGCACTGTCGCTGGGATCTTCATCTATTAATCATGGAAGCTGCTTTCTTATTCAGTTGCCATAGTTTCAGTGCCTGAGATGGTGTTGGGGTGCCTTGGGAAAGGCTTACGATACATTCGGACTTGAAAGCCTTGCAGTTATTTTGGCAGTAGAAGGGCTCTGAAGGATCAGAGAACAGCATCCAACATTATTCAGAGCTGGATTAAAAGTGGAAGCTTCTGGATATGTCTCTCTGGACCTTGTTATGTGAATGTCCAGCTGATATTTACTCCCAACATTTGCTTTTTGTTTTGTCTTGCTGGTAAAATCGTACACTTCAGAGACTAATGGCTACCTTTATCCATTGCAAGAATAGAAAAAGCTTTTCATTGGTTTTTCTGATAAATGATTGGGTAAATTAGGGCATTAGGGTTTCCTAAGCAATCCAGGTTGATGCCTTAGCTTTTATATTTTCAGATTTTGTGCTACCTAGGGATGTAGCCTCATATTAGGAGCCATATTAAGCTCGCTCTACAGAGCAGGTAGACAAAACAAATCCATTTCTGCTGGAAGACCAAGGACAACTTTCAGCCCAAGAACACAAACAACAATGGACTGAGGGGTGGAACAAGAAAGATGGGACCTCATGGCCTGGGGCTGTAATTGGACAATTGGACTCCAATATGCAAATAGACCTAAACTTATAAAATGGCGAAATCTAGTGACTGGTCAGCCATTTTTGTAACCACTCGCAGCCCACCCTGGGTGCAGCCTTGCTTAGGCTTCTGTAATGCCCAGGGTGGATCCAGGAGACTTCTTAATAAATACTGACTTTATTCTCTAGTTTTGCCTAGCCTCTGTTTCAGGTTAACCTTCCCAAGGCAACAAAGTAATTTGTTTTACATTCCATTTCAACCTAGCTACATACAGTATGATACCACATTTGAGACTGAGTAAATGTTAAAAGTAAATTGCTACCTTAAATTTAATAAGACAATGAGAACCTTTTTGTTAGCTGCAGAGCAGCTTGAATTACCGAGTAGAAAAGAGGAACTTAACTTTTTTCAGACAGAACCAAAGCTCTTTCAGTGCTGTGTTGGCACTGGCAGTATTTTTTCAGTGATGTTTCAATATTTGTTCATAAACTCAGCATTTAAACATACACACTTTCAGAAATGTAGAGTTGTGAGATGTTAGAAATAGATTTTTTGAGAAAATGAATGAGAAAATGGTAAAGTAGTAAATATGTCTAACAGGAAAGTAGCTGAAAGACTGACTCGTCAATGTAGTACTCACTATCAACTGATTTGTCTGTTATGCATAATATAAAATGATACAAAACCACATTTCAGTAAGCAAATAATGGTTTCCTTTTTCTTTTCCCATTGAGAAAAAAATCTTCATCACTTCTGTGTGATCAATAGTCAGCCACATGTTTGACCAGATGTTTAAATCCCAATTCTTCTGCATTTTACAGTGTCTCCGAATGATGTGATATCTCTCCAGTTCTAATGAAAGAATTTGAGTCTAGCACTTAGTCTTAGAAACTTGCTAAGTATCTTCTGTTTACCAACAACAAAACAAGCCAGTCTTGACTATTCAAATCAAAGTATGATGTTAAAAGTTTGTAGAGTTGAGATTAAAGAATTCAGTATAATTTGAATTAATCAGGGAAATAGGCACTTTTTTCTTTCATTTGGTTAGTTTGCACTCAAAGATTAATTTTAAAGCTTCAGCTTGGGACTTTACTACCCAACCTTGTCAATTTTTCAAGTGAGATCAATAAGCAGATTGAGAACATATGCCTGTTATATGTAATTCTCAGGAGCCCTATGAATTGAACAAATTAAGTCCAAAAATTTGACCTGAATTTTAAAATTTCAATTGTTGGTAGATGCACAAAAAATCTGTATTTGTAATTTTACACTTTCACATAGTGTGGAATTTTTTTGTTTATAATCTTCTGGATCTGTGTTGTATACACATATTTTGCATAAAATGAATCCCAGTCTTTTTCCTGGTGAACTCAGAATGTGCATGTTTCTATTAGACTGAGAAAATAATATGCCTCTGTCATTTTGTATTTCCCTTTGGAAGGAAGGTAGTGATTGAGTAAGAAAATTGTAACAGTTAGGAAATATCTTGGGTCAAAAGTCATAGGTGTACAAATTCCATTGTGGGTTTTTTTCGTCAGAATTTATTATATTCCATTTAGTTTCAGGTTAGATATAGCGTCCCCCTGCATAGAAATTAATACAAGCAGTTCTGTAAGGAACATTTGTACCTTCTTTAACACTAGTGGGGTTTTTTTGGGGTGGTTTGTTGTTGTTGTTGTTGTTGTTTTTGCTTGCTATTTATTTTTTGCCTCCAAGAAACAGAGAAGTGAGTAATAAGTCAATACTCGGTATAAAGAGTCAATCTGGTTCCTGTTGGTGGGTAAAAATGTATTTCTACTCAGCACCCATCAACAAGCCCTTACACCATTTAGAGTTCAGTATAAAAGTACAGAATTATCTAGGCTGGAAAGGTCCTTGAAGATCCTGAAGTCCAACCCTTAATCTAACACTGCCAAGTCCATCACTAAACCATATACCTAAAGCCTACACCTACACATCCGTTATATACCTCTATGTATCTTTTCAATACCTGAGTTGGTGACTCAGCCACTTCTCTGCAAATATTCTTCTTTCAGTTTATTTATGATTGAAAATAAAGGGTTTTCTGCATCCCCAAACAGCAGAATTTTAGCATCAAGTATACTAATCTTGTCAAGAAAAGAAAACAATAATTTCTGTGAAAGTAATTGTTGTGTTTGTGTCTTTTAAGCAATTCACGGCATTTGCTTTGCAAAGCTCGCGTATGCTCAATAGCATCTTACTACTTGAACGTTCCTGAAAGGTTGACACTTGTCTTGGGCTGTGTGCCTATGAGCAAACAGGAGACTGTGCCCTATTCAGCCTCAAAGCTCCAGCCTTGTGCCTGCTGCTGGTCAGTAGGTGTAGGCAGAGCACACCCATCCCCACTGGTCCTTTGGAGCGAGTGGATGGGGGGAAATGATTGGAGGGCAGCTGGAGCCCTGGCCCACATGCCTGGGTTTGTGTGGGAATCCTGTCCCAAAACACCACAGCAAGGAAAAGGATGGGATGACACGCCTTTTCCAACAGATATTCCACACACAGCCTGATGTCTGTTGCCTGATGGCAGAGCTGAGTCCCACAGGATTACCTTTCTTGAGTGGTACTTCACGCCATGAGCATGGCTAAATGCAGCCTCCTATTTCAGTCAAAAATGCCTTTTTTATTATATAGAGAGGATTAAAGGCTGTTCAAAAGCAATCTTGAACTTTGGGTCATAGTCTTTAGTACTGGCTTTTTTTCAGAGCTCTCTAATGAAAGAAGGGCATCGTGCATTAAAATCAACTATTGAACTAAATTTTCTGTAGGAACAGAACTTGGTACTATGTATATAAACTTCTAATGGCATTCAACACATTCCGCTCCTAAATAATTTGTACTTATTAATTACAAATGTACATCTTTTGCAATTACAACTTACTGATCCAAACCATATTAAATCAGAAATGATCACAGTTAAATTGATTTTTTAAAAATTTGCTGTACTCTCTTATATGTGGATGGTTATGTAATATATCTTACAAGTACTTGTGTCCCTGCAGTAGAGCTTTGTTTTCTAGAAATATGTTGTTCAGGACTTTTTGAGATTTTGGAGTTTGGTTTGGTTGGGGTTTTTTATTTGGTTTTGGGAAGCAATTTAAGTAAAAAGTTATGTCAGGTTTTATGAAGAAGTAAGAAGACAACTTTTAAAGTAGTGATGATTTAGAATGCTTTTTTTTTTCTTTTTTCACCCAGTAAAATCATTCTGGATTTGGAACAAACAGGAATTTGGGGTTTTTTTTAAAAGAAATTAAGAACTAAATCCTTAAAGATCTGCTCTGGGAAACGGAAAGATTTTTGCATGAGCTACTACACTTTTTCATTATTATCTGCCAAGTGTTTCCTTTTAATTCTGTTGTAGGGAAGTTCATCATGTTCAGAAACTGATTAAATTCTATCACGAGATGCGTATATTTCAGGGTGGTGTCCTCCTTATCCTGTTCTACACATAAGACCTAGACGTGCTGCCAGAACACTTCCTTTCCCAAGATTAAAAAAAAAAAAAAAAAAGAAAGAAAAAAAAAAGAGATCCTGTTCTCATTTAACGACACATGTAGTCCAAAAGGCAGATTTAGCCAACACAGAGCTAGTGGCCTGAAGGTGTGAGATGAAGGCTGGTGACTGGATGATTGCAAGAAAAATGCAGTTTTGATTTGTCAAAACATTGTTAAGAGTCCTACATACATGTGTTAATGTGTCTATCAGAGAAAAACTTTGAAAATATAAGGCAACTTCTGGAACAGAGTAAGTTCTCTGACAGGTGAATTTTAATTCCCTTTCAATGCAGCTTTTACATTTGTAACTATTTGTTTTTGTTTCTGTTCATCTTTGTCTTGAACATGTCTCTTGTGTAGCTGAAATATTGGAGATACCATCATTTGCCAAAAAAAAAAAACCAAAAAAACCACAAACAAAAAAAACCAACAAACCCCAAAGAAATAACCCCCAACTCCAGTGTTGCTTCTATTGCAGAGAGGCAATTCAGCCAGGGCCTTCCTGATAACACATTGATATGACTAAATACTCGTGATGTTCTGCAAAGGGGTGGAAAATGTAGAATACATAATGCCTGCTGATGTCTGAAGTGGTCCGTAAGAACACTTTCATTGAATTACTTTCAATAGCAAATCAATTCGTTTGACTTTTTAATTTTTTTTCCATAAATGGTCAGTAATCTCTTAGATTGAAGCAGATAAAAGAATTCATTGTTGTCACAGTCAAAGAGCTTCAAGAACTTTTTAAAACGTGGAACATCTACACAAATGCTTAACCACTGCATTTTTAGGACTACTCCTCACCTGCTCCTTTGTGCCAGGCTCCAAATATCCAACTATCTTCTCAAATGGGTGTCCTTAGTTTACACAGACATGTCATCAGAACCAATTACATTGCTTATGTGTATAATGAAGAGGAGCTATGTGGAAACAAGAAAATACAGGTTAACAGGATCTAACTTTTCATCTGTTAACATCAAACAGAAAAATGAGGGCACAGTTTTGCTTCAGATTGCATCTCCCTGTTTATTTTACTGGGCATGGAGTTGTCTAGAAGAGCTAACCTTTGACTTGTTCATATTGGTGCTTGCTGACTTCATTAGGAGCTCTCAATTGCTGATTTGGGCGCTTTTTTTTAGGAACTTAGGTCACAAGCTCAAAATATCAATAATAATAAATAAAAATATCAATAATAATAAATAAAAATATCAAAACAATCAAGAAGGCGCAGGACTGCAATGGATCTGTAAACTGGGTTGGTATTTTAGCTTCCAAGATTCAAGTACTGAATTTTGTTCAACAGTAAGCCAGCAGAGAACGTGTTAGTAGGAGGGTTGGTGTGCTACTTTGCTGCTGCACTGCCTGCTTCTAGACAGTCGATGTATGACAGCCTGCTCTGACAACTACCCACATTTAAATAGCAGGGTTGTATAAGAATGAACACAACACATTTACCGAAATACATTTATGGTGGGGAGAGCCTTAAATATTCCAGAGGGTGGAATACACTGAGAGAATCTATTGCATTTTTATTAGACGGCACGTCAAATCTTGGAAGGAGGTAAAGTAACTTTTCTTCCTGTTACAGAACAGCCTTATAAATTGCTACAGGTTTCAAGAGAATGAGAACATTCACTTTTTGATACAGTTTTTAATGCAGGCGTACAGCTGTAACTAACAGTGTAATGGCTGGAGGAGCAAAAGGAGAGCTTGGTCACGTACGTTGTTAGGCTGAATGTGAGAAGTGCTTGTGTAATTCTCGAAGTTCGCCGAGAGCCTGCTCGGCGCTGGCTGCTGGCGCTTTCCTCTGCATGTCGCCTGCCCTCTTGTGTCTGAACAGCTCCGTGCAGGCGCCGCAGGCGGCCGGGGGACAGCGGGAGCACCGAAACGCGCGGGGCGGCGCCGGGGAAGGATGGGCACGAGCTCTTCTGAGGCGCTCGTCTTGCGTCTGCGTGTGTGTAGTCTTGCTGTTTCGTTTGCAGCGTAAAAAGCAGAATAATTCTCAGCTTTCTTATACAGAGACAGGAACATCAGAAAGTGGGTTAGCCAAACTGATGTGCAGAAAAGCTCTAGCAGTGAATTTGAAGCCATGGGTAGAGGCTGTAATGCATATGATTAAACTGAAATATGCTGCCTACACAGAGAATTGCTAACAAGATTCTTTCACAGCTTTCATGTCTCAGCCCTTCTTTTACAGAAAATAAATTCATGGTTGGTTTTAGTGGGTGTGCCGTTTTGCTCAGCCCTACAGGACAGATAAGACAGTCAAACTACAAAGATGCAACCAATTGAACACAAATAATACAGTTTGCACTGAGCAGAAACAACGGCTGTGCTTATTAGCAAAACGGCGTCCCAGATTAACATTTGTTTGGTCTATCTCGAGCTTCTTTTTTTTTAGTGCTTTATTGTTCAATACTCATAGGGAAGGGAGGGTAAAAGCACAGAGATTAAGTTAAGGCGAAGAGGAGGGGAGGGGGAGGGGAGGGGGGAGGGGAGGGGAGGGGAGGGGAGGGGAGGGGAGGAGAGGAGAGGAGAGGAGAGGAGAGGAGAGGAGAGGAGAGGAGAGGAGAGGAGAGGAGAGGAGAGGAGAGGAGAGGAGAGGAGAGGAGAGGAGAGGAGAGGAGAGGAGAGGAGAGGAGAGGAGAGATATTCCATATCCTTTAAACATTTTTATTTTTTCCTCCTTTTCAAACAGAAGCGTAGATATTGATGCAAGCCATTTAATAGTTCTGGCAGTAATTCTACCACATCCCCTTGCTCATATGAAGTATATTTTCTGTAGCTGGAAAGAGTATTTAAATACTCTCTCATGTTTAAAGAGCTTCCAGAATTATCCGAAGTTTTTCCAAGATGTGGAAAAATAGACTGCAGCAGCTGTATGTTGTTATAGTGTATAGGAAAAAAAATAAAGAAATAGTAATTCAAGTAATTATTTTAAAAGCTGTTTAAAAATCTGCTAAAAATGGGCTTGATCTGTAAATCAAAGGTAATTTTAACTTTCAATTTTCCAGTCAATTTTTTTACTATTTTCTTGAGAAATATTGTGCTTTTAGATAAGAAATTTTACCTCATATCAGTCCCATGTGAACCATGGGGTTGTTTCAAATAATTTCATTTGTGTCTTCCTTGACACATAATATCTTTCAGTCTTCATTTTCTTAACAATAGTCATTATGGATCCAGGGAAGATAAAAATGTGATTTTGGAAGAATTTTTAGTTAGACATCCAAGACTTACTTATGCATTAAGGACTGGTGCTCAAGCCCGGGTGCTCAAGTCTTAACAAAAAGGACTTGCAAAGGTAGCATGTTCCAGAGGTTTGTTTATTTGGTTGTTTGGTTGGGGTTTTTTTTACTTCAAAGCAAAATATACATGGAGAAGGTTTTATGTTTGGGCTAATTCTGCTCCCAGTCCTGCTGATCTGTTCAGGTCCGCGCAGGCTGAGAAATTAGCAGAAGGACACAGCTGGGTAATAAAGATGCCTGTGGTCACACATGTTGATTTTAGGCCTCTTGTGTCTTAAAGCCTGTGTGTGGTGTGTCCCTCCCCAGATCCATTTTGCCAGGGTACCATGGATTTGTATCTGGGGAATACCTTTCTGAAAATGTGGCAGGTTTGTGTTTGCACCCTGCAATTGCTCTATGGACAGATGCTTGCTTCTGACCCAAGTTCACAGCTTTGCTCATCACTCAACCCATACCTCAAGCCCTAGATCTGCAAGCCCAAAGGTGTTTTTAGGCAGAGCCTTGAGTTTGAGTAGAAAGCTGCTGTCAAGCAGCTGACATTGTGTGTAGAAGCAAGGCAATGTGTTCACAAAGAAAGCTCTTAGTTCTTCAGTCTCATCTGATCGGGTCTCACTTTATTTTAAAAAATAGTAAGTTTTTCATATTTCAATGTATCATGAATAAAATCTCTAGAGACATTTTACAGACACAAATCAAATGCATACACAAATAAATCAGATTTGCCAAATGAATTATAAAATACTCTAGCTTTCCCTTCCTGAGTATATCTTGAAAATGTTGCATGGGAAATATGCTGGTGATGCATGGAAATTTATCTGCAACTAAAGATGTTTCCTTATTTCTTCACTCACATTTGTTACCTAATGGTAAACCAAACTTTGCAGACCAGGCATTTGTTTATTTTGATCTCTACTTTGTGCAGGCTCATAACTTCAGGTCTGAAGAAGTCAAGTCTGGGAACCAGTTCCTTTCAGTACAAACCATAGACTCAAGCCATCTGTCCCAAGACCATCTAAATATTCACTGAATAGCCTGGAGAGTAGGGAGGTTGGAGAGTGTGCTGGATTTTGGGGACAACAAACCCAACTGATGAAGAATGTGTTGTAGCACAAGTCATCCTTCCAAGAGTGCTGCCTCAGCACCCCTGGCTCTGTAGGCAACATGCTGCCAACTCCAGCTTAGGTCTCGCTGATTCAGACATGGAAAAGTGCTTTCTGCAACAATGTGGTGAAACCAACTAGAATGAAACACAAGTGCCAGTGGGTGACAGGGTGGCTCATAGACTGATTCTCTTTTAAGAAGTGGGGTAGTCTGTAAAATTTTATAATACATTCATGATGGAAACTGTGATCTCCCAAGAGTATACAGAATATTTCCATCAACATGAACAGATAAACTAACTGAAACAGAGTCAGTGTCTTTGGCCATATTTTAGACTTAGAAAACACTAGGACATCTTAAAGTCACTGCCATCATTCTCTGCTTAAAACTCTGTTGCAACTTTATCTTACAGCGTGCGATATAAAAATATGAAACTTATTTCTGGAACCTACAGATCTAAATGGAAAAGTAAGGACAAGATTTCTCCCTTAACTGCTGGAAAAAAAATCGCATTTTTTATCAGTTCGAAAGAAGCCCTTTCCTTGTACCGAATTCATTCGGTATCCACCGAATAATACTTAAAGCATATTCTCAGCTTTAACTCAGCAGGCAAAACATGACAAGCTGTGTTGTCTTGCTTAATGATATATTGGAGAAGAATAAGTAATAGAGACTTTATCTACTTCAATATTTGTGGTGTCTTTGAAGTGCTAATAATATTTGTAAAAGTTGATATGTTAGGTGAACCCCTGCCCTGTGAGCTTGCAAGAGAGATTGCAAGCAATGAATAATTTGCAGATTTTTTTTTTCCTCCATAGTAAAACCACTCAGATGGTCCCAGTTGAGGTACCACTTTAACTTGACCACTTTGGGGTTTTTTTTGATTGTTTGTTTGTTTGTTTTTTACTGAATCTTCAGTCAAAGTATTTTAATCATGAGAAAGTTGTTTCTGACATGTGTCCAGTGAATTAAGTTGAAGTTAAATTTCATATCACTGTTTTTGTTTTGTATACTCTCTCAAAAACATTATCTTTGAAAAAAAATGACATAAAGACTAAGTCAACAAGAAACCCAAAAACTTTGAAATTATAAGTGGATGCAGCTGTGGTACCATACTGCTCTTGGTAGCTAGCTCCCAGCTTCCCCCACAAGTGATGGGACAAACGCAGATATGTTTGAGTAACTTTTAAGGAATAAATGGTTATAGGAAGCAAGGAAAGTAGCTGGAAAAACAAGGCTGAGAAGATTTCTCAAAAGAGATGGATTAAGGGAATAGGTGTAGGTATATAGTCAGACTGGTACAGAGGGATAACTCAAGTACCAAACAGAGTAGAGGAGGGCAGGGTGAAAATGCTCTGTGCCTTACAAAACAGCAGTATGCCATGGGATGATTCCTTTCTGATGACCTGTCACTATCTAAGCGTATAGGAAGCTTGGAGTGGAAAAAACAGATGGCACTCGGGAGATGAAGTGATATCATTTGTCTCTCTGCCTGATTTCTCTACTCTTCACATAGATTTTGGTAGGTGGGGGAGGAAAAAGTCTGGATGTGACTCTTCTCCGTCCCCACATGTTTCTCCTTGCCCTCAGAAATATCACGAGACTCCAACATCTCTCATAGGCTGTTGGTAAAGAAGGTTTCCAGCATTGCCAAGGATTTTGAGAGATTGGCTTGGAGAAGTGTTTTTTTCTGTGGGGAAAAAAGGTTGACACATAGGAATGAAGAGATAAGAGACATTAGAAATAAGGAACAGTAAGCAATTTACTTGTACTAAGGCTTGGGCAAAGAGATAGAAGGAGGCTTTAAAATTTGTGTGTTTCAAGGGAAGTTGCTAATGGGCTGTGTGATCTTCTTGCCAGGCCTATGATGAGTTGACATGTTTCAGCCATGAGGAAAGGGCATTGGCATCACCCGTTGCAGCTGGCTGGTCAGCTGCCTGGAACAAGTTCATGGCTTTTGGCCAGTTTCCACTGAACTAATAAAGCCTCCTTTAAAATCCCTGCACCTGGCACTGTTCAGGAAAATAGTTGGTAGACTTATTAGAGAAGAAAAAGGCTGGTGAACACGGGCATTAAAAGCCCTGAAAATTAGATTTTGGTATATTATACCTTTTTAAAAAAATTAGCAGCATGTGTTTTTTAAAAGAGAGGATTTGTGGGTGGGGAAGGGAAAGGGAGAAGCTGGTGACTCTGAAAGCAGGTGGCCTCCAGGTCTCTGCTGGATCCAAAATTCTTGCCAAGATGAGGAGGACTTGTCTTTGTACAGACAACCAGTACAGGGCTGATCTTTGCAGTGCGTGAAGAGTAACATCAATGGAAAGATCATCATTGTAAGAAGTGACTGACACTGCTGCTGTAACTGCAGATGTGCCAGGAGCCATGTGAAGTTCAAAGCTCCTTTTCCAGCTCCAGACCTGGATGCCTACAGAGGGGAAACCTGCTGAGCAGGCTGTTCCAGAGTGAGCCAGACGTGTGTTATGCTGGCAGGGTAGTACCAGGAGGCAGGGCAGGATGTGTGGTGACTCTGCCTGTGTCATGATGAACGTGAGCAATCTGGTGTTTGTCACAGGTCTTAAAACTAAAACTGAGCATAAATAAAGAACCCTATCACAAGTGAGCAGGATTTTTTAGTGGTTTCCAGGAATGAAATCAAACTAAACTGCAAGGAAAATATTCTCTGCCATATTCAAAATTTGTGTACAGAACATTTCAAATAAATGCTCTGTAAAAATGATTTAATTCTGCTGTGATTATGAACTTGCACAAATGTGCTGTTTTATGTTACTTTCTTAAATAAATTTGATTAGTTACAGCTGTGACTACATAAGTCCCCCAAATTTTATTTTCGCAATAGAAAAGGGTTGGAGAAATCCTCAAATTATTGTAAATGAAGATTTTGTTGGTATTTTAAGCTAATATTCCTTGACAACAACTCAGCAATAATAACATGGACATGCTCCTCCTTAGAGAGGAGCTGCAATGAACTGCCCTCAGTTCATACAAATAGCCTTTTCAGTTCCTGGAGCACTCTGTGAGTATTAGCTGCCTTGTGCTGAGCAGGTACTAAAATCTAACCCAAGTAATAAATGGTGCTGCTCAGTGAGAAGCTGTTTAACCCATAAGCAGGCTGCTGAGGCTTCGTTGAGAGCGATTTCTTTTCCCCGTGCAGACCAGGTGCAGACAGTCATCCCCTCCTACACAAACGGATATTGCATATGTTTTCTGATGGTAGTGTTTGTTTACCACTCCTGACTGTGTTGGTTTATGCACCGTGTGGTGCTCTGGGACAAGACAGCATCCACACACTGTAGACAAGGGCTGTCTTTCCCACCCATTCCTCCCGCACACAGAAAATGTTCCCAGCTGGTGGGGCAGGGATGTGCTTTGCCACCTATTCTCTGGGCTGGTGAATCCACTGCTTGGGTGCCCCCTAAAGACTCCAAATCTCACTTCTCATCGCAGTGTGCTGCAGAGTCACGCCTGCATTAGAGGACAAGCATCCCTGTCTCCAGCTCTGCCATGCACTGCTGTTGCTGCCAGCACTGGCTGGCTTTCTGCATGTGTGACTGCAACCTACTTCTCTGCAGTCCTTCATGTCAGCAAGGGCTACAGGCAAACTCTGCTATACAGCTCTTCTGCTAATGAGCTGGTCTGCTAATTAAATAGAAAGGCATATTTAGCAGTGTCTTTGATATTTATTCTCAGTATGGCCTTTTTGACTTGTTTAGGATTTCAGGGTGGTCTTGAGGGAAAAGATATGGTAAGCAATTGCTGAGTTTGTATTATGTTTTATCAACATTGAAATAAAGTTTGTGAAATGGTGGTTTGTTCCTTCTAAGCCAGATAATGCAATGTAATTTTAAAAATATTTAGGGGGGGGGGAAGAAAAAAGTAAAGCTTAACCCACACCACAATTCAGAAGAATTAAAAAAAAAAAAGTCATGTGGGAAGGGCCTTTTTTAATGTTTTTCTGTATGCCATGTCCTCAGTGACATCCGCGATGAGTGACAGTCAGAAGTTAAATAGCATTTATTACACACTTTTGACCACCTTACACTTACTTCCTAATTTATCTTTTAGATTACTTTTGACCATTTCAGCCTTTTTGAATAGCTTTAGGCAGATGTCATTTTCTTACAAGAAGTAAAAAACCACCAAACAAACAAACAACAGCCCAGTCTGGGATAGGAAGGGTGACTTTTTACCCAGCAAACGAAGAGTGTCCCACTGGATGTACACTTGCATATGGTAAAACACATTTTTTTTTGCTGAGACAGAAAATAGGTTTTAAGCTGAGATCCTCTGATCTGTTAGTGTGAGAGGCAGATGGCTGGACTCCCAGGTGATTTGTATCTGCTCAGCCACTGCTCCCTATTAAGCATCAGTGCTCTACAGTTTGCAGACAGAGATTTCCATACCTCCAAGGAGAAACGTGCTGTTTGCCTCCTAGCCACGTGACTTACACACTTACCAGAGGAATAGCATTAATGTGACTAAAGGAACCCCCAGACTGGGTCATTTTGAGGTTTAGAATTTTTAATTAGTTACAGATTTTTTCCTTTCTTCCCCTCTTTACCTACCTCTGTAAACAGAGGCGATGTAGCTAAAGCACTAAATTTGTATATCCACAAAAATATGTAGAAAATGGCATAAAGCCATAAGACAGCTTAAATTTGTGAAATGCTACAAGTATTCAGTAATGCTTCTGTTCTTGGCTCTTTTCTGGTGGTTTGTTGATGATTGTTGCTAAAGATGGGATAGCAGGGTAGGTGAACTGGTCATAATGGCCAGTATCCCCATTCCGCTGTTCTTATGTTATGTAGAGATTTGGACATGTGTCCTTTTTCTGCTGTTCAACTAAAGATTTACTGGTGAAGTTCTGTATGCAGATTGAATGAAAAAAAAATATAATATTACTATTCTGGCTTTTTGCTGGAAGCAGGCAACAAAATAATAAAGGGAAATTTAAGGTTGCCATCAGCCACCTTGGTAACACAGTAATTTCCATGGACGTTCCATACAGCTTAATGATTCTGGCTTCCCACAGTAAACTTCATGATACGAATTTCAAGACTAAGAATTAAAGGGCTGTCGATCTAGCAGCATCCAATAACACCTGAGAGCGTAGATCCATTTGTAACCTTTTGTCAGTTCTGGTAAGTGTTGCTGTATGTGGCAACCATCAGGCCCGATGGTGCATTTGCAGAGATCAGATGGAAGCAAGTGCTGCTTTTGTCTTCCCTATGAGAAAGTTTTAAATTTGGAAATTGGTATTAGGAACAAATTGCATTGAGATTATGAAAATTTGAAGACATTAAAATTTGTGAAACGTTTTGAAGGGTATGTGTATGTTACATAGGATGAGCTTTCTATTTCTTGGTAGTTCATTAATATTCAGTGTGTATGAGGACTGATCTACATTTTGTAAAGTAAAATGGAAATGTGGCTAAATAATTTTTCTTTGTACAACTATGCAGAAGAGGAATGTGAGTTAATTATCTGAGACCTTTTTTCTACCGGTACGTGAGAAAACTGAACACACTGGGTAGGAACTGTGCCCACAGTTATTTTCATTCTGATCCATTCAGTGATCATGGCTTGGTGCTGAGCACTAAAAATATTGTCCAGTTTTTTCAAAACACAGAAAAAAATTATTTCTACATCGTGAAGAGGTTCACTATTAATTGCTTGCTCTGTATTCTTAATAAAAATACTAGGGAGCTTAGGTTTTATTATTTTGCTTAATAGTAAACATTAATGCTGAAGGGAATGTCTTCCTGGGATGTATTTGATATTTTTTCCTCTCTTACAAATAAAGAGTTTTATTTTCTCCAGGGGTTTGCTCTGATGGTTTAGCTTAATTTGCATTTGTGGAGGTTTAAGGGAGGTGTCATGACTTTCAGAACTGCTGAATATTCAAGGAGTCTTGATGACACTGTAAGGTGCAGGATGCTTTTGAAGGGCAGGGTGGGCCACAGACCTGTGCTTTTTAATTACAAGAATAGGTAGAAACAGTCTTTAAATGGATCCTGCAACTTCTGTTGATGCAAAATCCCCACGAACCACTGCCATCAAGTATAATCCCAGCTGGTGCTTCCATCCCAACCCAATCCACCCCTTGCTGGGCTCTGCTGGGTTTTGCTGGGCTCTGCCCCCGGCCAGAGCAAGCCCACTTCTGTCTGCAAGAAGTGGTGCTTGGAAAGCTCATTTCTATCACTGGTTTGAATTCCTTAACCTGGGTCTCTGACGAGTGGTGATAAAATATGTCACAAAATCTTTCATAACATTCATTGGACTGTTGTTTTTCTAGAGTCTCTGGAAATGTGAAGAGACATGGTGTTACCAAGCTTTCTTGATCAGATATTCGAATGATAACACGGGGAAGCTTGCAACATGTTCCTGAGGGACCAAAGAGTTCTGCTATTCTTGAAAAATTCATTTAATATCTTGGTTTCAGAAGCCAGAGCATCAAATAAAATACCCAATGTTATATAACTTTGTGATAAAAAAATCACTGGGTTTAGCAACACTGGCACACAGGAAAACTTTTCTTTAAATATATAAATATACATTGCATTAGCTGGCAAATAATCTTCTAGTGATTCTTAGGTTATCTTCAAAAAAGTGTATGTCTTTGTCAAGTGCCTCTTAAAACAAAAGATGGCTTGGCAAATAAAGAAATAAAGACTTTATAGACTTTGTGTTACTGTTCACTCATTGTCAGGTATGTCAGTGTTAAAAAGGAGATATTCCCTCTGAGCAGACAGTGTGTGAAACTAATAGTATGCCTTCAGACTCCAGGCCTGGATTTTTGCAAGTCAATCATTGACTATAAGTCATGTTTTAAACAGCATTATCCACATACTCAGAGACTGGGAAACAAGGTCAGTGTAGAGTCCATTCTGTAACTAGTTATTAAAGTAGATGGTTGAAAAATACAAGCAGACGTCTGCATCTGCTTTGCATATTTAAATAAAAAACAAGAAAAAGCATCTCAAGTTGTGGAGGTCTTGTAGTGAATGTGTACTTCTGAGAAGAAACTCTTAGAATAACTTTAAAAATTCAGGGGTGCTAGGGCAGCACTAAAGGGAAGTTGGGAATACCATGTTCTCATGAAATTGTTTTTTGCCACTCATATAGAGTATGAGTCCAGTGACATTTCAGTTAGATTCTTGACATTTTTACAAGAAATTTGTCATCAGCAGTCAGACTGTCACTGAGAAAAGAAGCATCATCTGCAAGTTACCCTTTAAAAAAATAAAAAGAATTTTCAGAGCTTGTGTTTTATAATCAGTCCTATTGTGTTTGAAAATAGGAACCAAAGCTACTAAATAAGGGCTGACTGAGGAAAAAAATAGAAAAAGTGAATAGCTTTGGGGTTGCTCAGCAGTCAACAAGACATCTAGCAATGACACACTAAAACAAACTTCTAAAGAGCAGGGAATTGGTATAGAAAACTTGTCTAGTGAATGAATTTGCAGCAGCTCCGCGCCCACAGCAGCAAGGTGCTCCTGTAGTGCAAGCCAACAAAGAGCAGTATTTTTGCCCCACTACATGAAGGCATTGGAGTGCAGAAACAGGAGGAGCATCATCCTCCTATTCATCATCATCATAGCTCAGTGTGCAGAAGTTTACCAGTAGTGGCTTGGTGATTTTGTGCAGAACCTTTATGGCTCTGTCAACACAAAGCTCTGCCAGAGTCAAAAAACTGCTTTTCAGAGTCTTGAAATACACTCACTCCCTTGTTTGATGTAGGCACAACCATTTTACCTTAAACACAAATCTTACACAAAGCCCTGCTTGTTGGTCCTGTGGAATATTTCAGGAAATGAACTCATTGACTTGAGTATTTCTGTAGAGAAGTTGAAAAGGAGTATAAAAACTGTAAACACAGGTATTTCCTGGTAATGTTCAGAAATGAATCCGATAGATTTATGGATGTTAGAGATATTAAGATTTTGCTCATGTATTCAATAACAAGATATAGTCTCCAGGTAAAATAGATACATTAATATAATGCTAAATTATATTCCTTACAATGTTTCTTACAAGAAGACCAAATATTTGATAATTACTTGTCATTGAAAAAACCTTACTTCTTCAGGTCATGTAGAAACCATTTTTGCATCCAACCATTGTAGTATATGAACACTTTTGAAATAAAGTCTGTTAGTGGGAATTAATTTCCTACTAGAATTCACTGTGGTTAGAAGACATTATTCAACCCAGTCTCACACATCTAATTTTCAGAGCTCTGAGACTCCTTCCTTAGAGAAGTAACAATACTGTAATTCTCAAGGTTTGAAAGGAGCAGGAGAAGCTATAGACCTTGACTGCAAACTCTATGAAAGAGAGTTCCCATTGCCCATAATAGCTTATAAGATTCCCAAGAGTGGCAGAAAGCCGCAGGAACCTGGCACATGGCATGACGACCCCTTAGAGAAGCCCTTGGTTATGAAAGCCTGGCTCGGGGATGTGCTGAGGAGAGGTGTGTGAAAACAGTGTCACAGCCTGGGGCCGGCCATACTATTCCTGGAAATCGGTAGGACACAAAGAGGCATTCTTCACAGCCTCTCTCCCTTCTTTATTTCCCATATAGTGGTGTTTTGGGAAGCAGTAGTTAAGAACACAACCTGGCAGCTCTGTACCAACATCAGACAGTTCTCTTTCTGAAAATAATCTCGTTGCAGCTCAGCTGCAGAGAACTCTGTCCAGTTTAACCTCAGAGCCCAAACACTGAAAGGGTCTGAACCAAAAAACCTCTATGAGCTGGACAAATATGTGCTGTTGATTTGTAGTTCAAAAGTGAAAATAGTTCTTCATAGTGAAACAAGAAGGGATAAGCAAATATTTCTTAGCTTTGTTTTCTTTTTCAACTCTTTAATTTTACAACGTTTTTAATTTTTTTTACTCATTGCACATAAGCCATACTAAATTCTCAGACTGAATTTGGAAACTAATTACGGTAGATTTCGGCATTTTTGCATGCCTTATGAAGTACAACACTTGCATTCCACAGGATTGAATTCACTGCTGATAGGTCTGGAGCCATCTTCTAGCAGGGTAAATAGAGACTCCAGACATGACTGGCTGGAAGTGGTAGAAAGAGCTCACATCAGGCAGTTATTTGTACTGGCTGTATCCTTATCAGAGAATTCCAAAAGCTACTTATGAGAAGGAACTTTCGTTTTATTTATTCAGTGAGGTCTTGTAGTTTACAGTAAAAAAAATCCCAAAAATTTTGTCTGAAAGGAGCAAGAGAAACTAATAACTTGTGTGTCCAGGTGTCACATAGGTAGCTGGAAAAGAATTAGTGATACTTGCAAACTTCTGCTGTCAGGATTGAGGTGGGAAGCAGGTTTGTGTGTGAAAGAACGGTTCATTGTGTGTCAGAGTTCTGTGCTCTTACCTCCTCAGCTGAATTTTAAAAATAACAGGAACAGGGGAGGTGAAATATCCTGTGCTCTTACTTAAAATGCCTTTGCTGCTTTCATTATTTCCCGTAGTAATGCACAGGATATCCAGCTGATCAGTCACAGAAGGCTATGAGATCTTCACATCCACAGGAACCTTCTAGGATGTAATTTCTTCCTGAACCTGCAGAATAAACCTTTACGATTTACCAGCAACTCATATGCCAATTTTAGAGAAACTGAGTAGAGGTTGTCTGGGGATGAGGATCTCATTGGTTAGGATGGAGTCTCACCATTGTTTTTCCAAACAGGCTTCTTCAGGTCTCTTATCTTTTCAGGGCTCTTATTTTCCCTGTGGCTTATTTTTTTATATCTCCACTTTTCTATGTCATGCGCTTATCTCCAGGACATAGATAGGTAATACTTGTTATGTACCACTAGGTTTTAATTGAAACCCTTGACCCCCACATGACTGATCTTATTCTGAAGGAGTCTTGCCACAGCTTAACTCTGCATGCTTTGCAAGATTGGTATGTTTGAAGAATTACCTCTGAATTTACATCTTGCTTCAATTGCCTTGACTTTTCTCAGTATCTCAGTACAAGGTCCTAATATTTACTGCAGTTCAACCAAATCCTTTCTTCCCCAAAGGTTTCATTTTTCAAGCCTTCTCCTTCCCCCTCTGTAATTGCAACTGCCTTTTTCTCTCCATCTTGATTGCAGAGATGCCTTCTTCTTCTTCTCTTTTTTGGCTAATTTCTGACTCTCTATCTCTTGATTATTTGCCCTTGTCTTCTACTATGTGATAACATCTTAAGAGGTCTGATCTTCAGGCTCTTTGAGAGCCTGAAGAATGAGTCTTTGAGGAAAACCTGAGCCCCTGAGTTTAGGAGATACTTGAGGAGAATTTATTTGCCTATCCCTACATTATATTAATAAACATATTTTCTTTGAAAACAAGCCCAGCATAGAAATGAAGCATTTTTATGCAAATGCAAATAAGAAGTGGATGGGATTCAGAATTTTAGCTGGACTTCTTCCAGTTTGTTCTTAATTTTTCTCAACACCAGCAGCTCCCACTAAAGCAAAAATTTACTGTTACATTGAAGCAAAAGGCTTGTATTCATTTTTCTGTATTATTGAAAATAATGCGATAATTAACCTACTAAAACAAAAATAATCATCACTAGCAGAGCTGTTTTGGTACTTATAAGGTTTTTAATGATGCTTATTCTTGCTACAACAGAAAATGTTAACTATGGTGCATGCTTGGAAATGAGTGTCATAGGAACCAGTCATCTGTAAATCTGACTACATGATTAGCTGCAAAGCTTGCATCTTTTTCAGCTTTTGTTTAGGTTATGAACTTTATGTACAAAATAGGCAGAAATATCCACCAGCGTATCCTCATCTTAAAAGAATGGGTGCTTTGCTGTTCTTCATCTTAATGAAAAATGGGTGCTTTCCTGTTGGCGTCAGTATGAGTGTGAGCCTCACAGCAAGATACCAATACTTGTTCTTGTGAGGTCAGTGGAAAAACTCTCACTAACTGTGATTTTGTTCCAGGTTCTTGGCAGACTGTTCTGAAAGTGTAGATCTATCTGGGGGTGAAACAGCAGGGGTGCGCTTCATTACTCCCTGTCTGTGCTCTCAGACCTCTGAACTGGCAGCAGACAGAATTGCCTCTGAGCAGATCCATCTCTTCTTGCTCGCATCTGGATCAAGGCTGCCTTCTCCCTGCTCAGAAAGCTGGAATTTAGAAGAAGTACCAGTGCACACATCGGCTGTGTGTATCTAAGAGCAGTATGTACTATTTCCTGGTTTTGCAAGCCTGTAGTAGTTTAAGCATTTTTATATTAACTCTGGTAAGTATATAGCTTGCAGTTTCTTCTGTTGATTTTAATGATGGACAAAGGTGAAAGCAGAGATGGAGGTAATCCGTCAATTGAAAACAGGAGAGAGGGAAAAAGGGAAAGAAAAATGGAGGATGAGAAAAACTGGAGGAGTCTGATGACCTTTGATGTCCCAGGTTCAGCTTGCAAGTGGATCCCAGAAACAGTCCAGCTGGAATCCCTAGTGACAGGGGTTGTTTCAGTACATTAACAAGGAGAGTATCCAAGATACAGTTGCTCAGGTCTGGCCAGAAAACAATAACCAGCACACCCTCTCATACTCTAAAGTTGCGCCAGTCACAGCTGGCACTCTTTCAAATCTGTCATCAACTTCATTGCCTTCAAAAGAGCTTTCTGCTCTGCACCTAAAAGGTGAAGGCATATGCTTCTCCCCTTATTTCATCTGCACAACTTCTTATAATCTTCAGATAAATAAAAGTATCAGATAGGGTCAAACAGGTCTCTAGTCAGAGTGCTGGGATCTATGAAAACTCAGATTTATCAGCTTGTTTTAACATGTTGATTATTCATCACAAGTTGAGTCAACAAATGTGAGTTCAGAAAGTCTTGAGAAGGGAGCCTTTTAAGTGGACAACTGAGCTTTTTAAGAAGCAAAGAATGAAGTACAAAATTTGTCAGAAAAAAAAAGTGAAATTAAGGTATTCTGAAAGTAAGTTCTTTGATGTGGGAAATGTCATGACCTTCATAAGTGTGACTCTTAAAAAAAACAATTATTCATAGTTGAATTTACATGTTCTCCTTAGCCATTTTAAAATCAGGTTTTTCAATTCATTAGGCACAGAGGAAAATAGCAAATAAATTGGAGTGTAAGTGCAATAGACAATATGCATTAAATATTTATTATTTCAGGGGTAAAGGCTACAGCTGGCTTAGCAAAACACCATGTTTTTAAGCACTGCAATGGCTAAAAATGTATGGTTTCTAATGAGAACCATGGACTGTCCATTGAATTCTAATAAAAATTGAATTCTAGTAAAAAGCACGTAACTTATTTCATTCTCACAGCAGAGGAAGTCAGGAATTATACCACTGAAGCAAATATCATTGTTTAGTACAAATCAACCTCGTGGCAGTTAAGAAAGAATTTTTTACTTTAATGTGAAGAACTTAATGTGGAATTTTGCTTCAGAGGAGAATTTAAACAGAGAGTTCCTACATAGTTTTCACTACTGCTAGCATGGTATCCTTTGCTGGGACTAGTGGGCTGCTCTCTTTTTGGTAAACTGAAGCTTGAAGTCCTTTGTTTTGTTCTGCTGAAAGGGAAACCAGGTCAGTGATCAAATGTCAGTGAGGGCTAAGGTTGTCCTCTGAGTCTCTGGGCCACCAAAAGCATTTTCTGCATTCTACCAGAGTAGGGTTTGTTGCTCATTTTTGAATGGTCTCTTTGAGACTGCAGGGATTTTATGAAACCTGGAAGAGTGAAACAACTCATTGGAATAAGAGAGCACTAATTTTGTAATGGGAGTTGCAGAAAACAAAACAAAAAAAAGCGAACAAGGGTATGATACAGCTACACAGAATAATTCCCATGTGGAAAATTCAATCTTCTTAATGGCTTACAGAATTTAGAGCTTTTCCTGTCCTAGATTTCCAGCCACATGTAAGATAGTAGCAAGTGTGCTAGAATTACTACAGTGTTTGAACTTCTAATAACAATAATTTGTTAAGTGCTGGAAGACAAAAGTTATGTGGGTGGATTATAATCTTCAGTATATAATAATTAACCCCTTCCTATGTCCATGGCAATCTCCTTTCTGGCAATTACTTCATCTATATTTTTAGTATATATTGTTGCATAATATATGCGTTGCATGATTTGTGTGATCATACTATATATGATCATACAAATTACTTATTCAGACCATCATGGCTTTCAAATGAAATGTCTCTGCAATTGTTCTTTTTCTTTTCAAAATGGACACCTCATTTGTAAGACTGATAGACAGAAGGACTCCATTTTCTGGTGTCACTTCCAACAAGTTCATGATTTTTAAACTCAGCTTATTTCAGTTAATTAGTAGTTTGCTTCACCAAGGCCAGCATATAATTCAAGCTTTTCTTTACTGCTGTTTTTTTTCTCACTACAGCCTCCACCTGCACCTGTCCCCACCCCCAGATCTCTGCAAGTGTACACAGGGATGTTCAGCCTTCAGTCCATATGGCACAGAAGCAATTGTTGACCTTCAAGCACTTTGTCATCTTTTAGAGAGCTCTGTAAAGAGTTTTTGCAGCAGAGATGAGGGAACTGAATTTTTATGTTACTGTCAGTATGGCAGGTTTCAATTCCTGTATTTTACACTCAAAACTTTGACATTGACTCAACTTTGCTAGTAGTATATTTGCAAAGAGGTTTTCAGCCTCAATTTAGAGGCGGGACACTAAACTGTAGCCCAAGAGCTAAGAGAGATTAAAATTAAGCAGACAAAATGTAGAATTATGCCAACTAAGAAAAGGGAGGATTCCCAAGGCACAATAACATTATCATACTCTTGCCTGGCATCCTTTATTTGATTATCTTGAAGTACACTACAGGAATTAATGGGAGCTCATAACTTCCTTGTGAAGCAGGTACTACATTGAAACACTGATTTGCAAATATATGAACAGAGGTCTTGTGCAATCCTGGAATTCTCAGCAAAGTCATAAATATTCTTAAGTGAGATTGGGAAGGGGGAGCCAAAGATGAGCTAATGTACTGGTGGACTGGTGGCTACCAGTGAATCTCCCATATATTGCTCAGCCTGAGCTTGGCACATGTATCTGGCATCCCTCTCCTGGGTAAAAGCTGGCTTTGAATGTTAAGAAGAGAATGTTAAAGAACTCCCTCCCCACCACGCAACCCGCCCCCCCAACCCAAAACAAAGCATAAAAACAAAAACAAAACCCCAAACAAAACAAAAATGTAAACAGAAACAACAAAAACACAAACAAGAACTTTTGAAACTTTTGAGACTTGGTATTTCTTTTTGGTACTAGCTTTCCACTTTGAAGAGCCATTCCAGTTCTGTTCTGCTTTTTGCCTCTGATACTTTAATTTGTTCTGCTTCTTGCTCCTCAAGGGCAATTCTAATTAATCAGCAGTGGCTTACCTGTCTGCTAACACACGGTTCTACTCAGCAATTTTAAGGGAATTTCACCTATCACTTATTTGACTGTGATTTATTCTTTGGGGAGAAAAAAAATTGGGAACTGGTAAAAATCACACATTTCCCAACATTTAAAAAAATAAGCTGCAAGACCACCAGTTGGTGACACCTTTGCATCTCCTGTATTTCTCCAGTTGGAGAGCACTGGTAAGAGGAAAACACTTAGCATCCCATCATGAAAATCAGGCTTGAGTTACACTGTGACTAAATGCATGATCCGTACATTCCAAAGTACATACCTTCTAATTGACACGTAAGCAGCTTCTGCCTCGGTATTTAGCACATAACACAGCCTCTAGTGCAGGCTTGGTTTCCAGAATAGAGCACATTCTTTCCTACCATGCATATTAATGCATTGTCCTTCTTCCATCTCCTAATAGCCCGTGAGATTTGAGCTTGAAGTCAGCAAAGTAGGGGCTTTGTGAAGCACAAAAGAACACCAGGTTTTTATCACACCATGCCTGTTAAAAGAGCTGTTGAACCATTCAGTTGCTGCTCCTATTGTGCAGCCGTTGTTCTGCTGCTGAGAACATCTTGCTGTCGACACTGAAGTAGTACCTGCAGGAAACACTGACATATTAAGCTTTTCAGGAGAAGCTGGGCTTGGGGATCTGCCAGATCCCTGTGTAGAGAGCTGAGGTATTTTCTCTGCCTATACGTTTCCCATTACAATACATCTAAATACGTAATAATTTTTTGTCTGCTCACCAGCATCTGTTCTGCAATTTTTGCATTATGACTCTTTTCCCAACATGATGAAGGTCCACGTTTCTTGTCTTCCAAAACCACCTCCTCAAAGCTGGCAGGGAGGCTGCGATGGGCAATGTGCTGTCTGAATCACTGGCGGGTGTGTGCGTCTCTCACACAATGGCTCTTTCTTTGCTGAGCTGATGGCCAGTGTCTGGTCAGCCTCATCTATTGAAAGTCATCCAAGCTGGGATCAAAGTGCTGGTGGAGACAGTGCTTTGTTTGCTTATGAATTACAGGACATTCAACTGTTTCAAATTAAGCACAAACAACTGTGTCAGGACAGGGTCGAGGAAGTGTCTGAAATCCACAAGAGAGAGGGTCAGAGATAAGCCCAGCCTCATTCATCCTCCATCCCTAAATTTTTCTCTGTGCAACTAAGGGTACAATTCTCACTGTAGTTCAGAGCTAAAATTCTTCTTAGTAATTAATGCAAAAGGCTGTATTTTTAGCCTGACATCCTAAAGAAACAAGGCTTGTGTGATCACATTGTCTGTGTATAGGTGGTTGCCGGCTCCCAGTAACTTGTGAATTTTTGGGCTGACTTAGCTCAGCCTGCAAGATAGTAATTTTCCAAGGCCTCTCCCGAAATCAGGCAAGCAGGTGAAAGAGTGGTTTCAGAGAGGCAAAAGGTGTGTGGCTATCTGGCCTTTTAAAGACATCAGCATCAGAACACAAATTCTTAACAGCCAGACTTCAGTGTTTCCAGTGCTTATTTAGCAATGACGTTTCCATATAAATAAACAGAACGTTCCCACTCTAGGGTTGTGTGAGGCTGAGTTTGGTATGTTGCATTTCACGCTGCCCAACACACCCTATAACATAAACTCACAGCCTAGCTAGTGCAGAATATTAATTTCATAAGGTCTGACTCGCTGGCTGCACTCCCACTGACTCTATTAAAATAAATGGCAGTTTTGTCTGCCTATGTTTTTTCAGGATCCAGACCCACAGTTTGGGTATTTTTAACAGTTTGAATGTGTAAGAGTGCACAGTTCCTGATCTTTTCAATGTGGGATACTAAATTTTGTGCCTTGTGTTGGAGATACAACCCTATTAGAATGAGACACAATTTTTAAAAAAATGCATGGGAATTAATGAATGACTGCATGCAAGCAAGCAATGAGTTTGATAACAGCATAGCTGGTATGTTAAGTGACTTACCACTATCAAAGGACTTAAATGTTCTTGCTTAAATATCTGTGCTTTGTTTGTTGGTTTGGGGTTTTCAGGGGGTCAAGGGGGTTATTTTGTTTTTGAGAATAAAAATTTTGAATTTTCTGTATTTCCAACTGGATCTTTTAAATCTTTCTACAGACTCTATTGACAGCTAAACTGAACTCCCGTTTTAAAAGTTAACCTAATTTTTTTTCAATCTGTGGCAGTGTAGAGAATATTTTAAACCCTTGAAAGTACAATTTCAGGCTGTAAAATGGAGCATTGTAAGTCCCCCTCTCAGTTGGAGTTGATTTAATGTCTGGGATAGCCAAATTCAAATCCCATACAAATTGCAACAGCTCAGTTACACTTTTTAAATCAACCCTGAAGATGAGGGGTTTATAATGGTTTCATGGGAAGTATGCTTCTTTGCAGCTGTATGAAAATAGAGCTCTATTCCAGTTAGATTCATCTACCCTATTCTCATGAGGCAGGTTAGGTACATGTTGTTATAAATGATTAGAAGCCAATTCAAAAATAACAGGGTTTATTAGCGAAATTTCCAACACCGAATTAAAGCCACAATAAAAACAGGACAACAATCAATCGAGAGTTGGGTGGACAGAGTGGCGGTACAAGGGTACCCTCCGAATTCTGCCACACTGCTAGGTTTCAGCCTGTGGGTTTTATACAGTTTTTTTTACCCTAAGGCCAAGTCTATTGAAAGTCCAGGTATGCTGTGTTTCTCAATTTTCCAAAGGAGTCCCATCTGCATGAAAAGATTACTTAATAGTTTTTCCGGAATTCGTCTTGGGAGGGGTGATCTGATCATCCAGGATCTCCACCAAGATCGGTATCGGATGTTGAAGAGCTGTGAAGTGAGGGTCCACCCTTGATGGATGGGCCATCTTCTTGCTCTGCCTTGTCGTTTCAGTTGTAAATATGTTTTGGAACTTTGGAATCTTGGAGACACTCTTGGGTAGCTTCTTATTAGTAGCTCAAATCCATAATACAATATTACATACACAAATTTATCTATTATACTTATTACACATGTTGTGTTGGGTTTTCGGTATTTATCCAGTCTCTCTCTCATTTCTTGTGGGTTCCCTTCACTCTGCCTGTCCTTCTCCCCCACTTCTGTACTTCTCATCTCACTCTTCTTCTATTGGAAATTGAGGCTTATTGTACCTTGAGAATGTTTTTCTTCCTCTTTGTGGGCCATTTGTCAGACCACTCCAAGGAAGCTGCTGACTGAGGGACATGATAGTGCTCTGCAGGAGGATGTTTTCCTGTGTTTCTATAACAAGTGCCAGTGCTACAGGCAACAAACAGGATTACTATATAAATCAAGGCACTCATGTACAGGGAGCCGGGCCCAGACACGAAATCCTTCATCTCTGAAGCATAAGGACAGTTCTCATGCATAGGCAAGATTCCATTTGCTCAGTAAGTCTCCAGGTTTTTCAGTGTAGATCTCATAAGAGTGTTGTTTGGTGGACCACATCTTCTCACCCATGATCTTAATACTACTTTCCCTTTTCGTTGTAATTAAATTGCATCTCTGAGACAAACACAGTGATTGCTTACTCTGAATGTCAGATAAACCGGATTCAGGAGTGCATTTAAGAGAGTTTTTAATACATTTTAATGTGTTTAGATGTCTTGCGATCAGCGAGATGCTGACAGAAGTGTTGGGGAGTTGTCTTTTTTCCTATAGTGAGATACAGAACACAAAACACGAACCTGTGTTGTGATGTAACTATTGTATTCATACGTGAGCCAACTGCTGGGAAGGCAATATCGTTGCCTCCTGTGCTACATGGCATCAGTCAATACAGAGGAGACTTCCTTCTGTCGTTTTCTCTCTCTGAGTACTTCTACGAGTTTAAAAGTTGTGTTAATAAAGAAACAAAAATATCACACACCTGAGAGACCAAACTTCCAAGCACGGACTACAAATCAAAGGAGTGTGATACACAACAACAGCTTTAACAATGTGTTTTCTTACTTCTTTTATTCCTTCCATCCAGCTGTTGTCCTTTTCTTATTTCCATTTGCTTAGGAATCGTCTGAATTTTCTCCCTTTTTTCTCCCTTTGCCAATAATTGCATTCCTTCATTTCTAGAGATCCCTTTACACACATGTGCATGAGGTCCTTTTGCCTCACAGTCTTTTTACAGCTATATTAATTTTGAAAGACCCTTCTCATCTTTCTTTTTGCTTTCTCCCACTTGCCAATCATTTATCTCCCTCCATGCACCTAGCATAGATGCCGTAACAGCTCTTCCTCCTGTTATAAATGACAATTTCCCCAATATTTTTCAGTTAAGAAATTTATTGGAAAAACGAGAAACTGAAAAATAGAGTAAAGCCACAATCAAAGGACAGCTCTGATCCCAGGAATCAGAACCGGGTGAACCTTGGGACACAGCTAACCCGGACTAAATGTCCTACCCTGGCTCATGTCTGCCATCTCTCCGAGGCCAGGTTTTATACAGTTTTTATGCCCTGAGACCTGTCTATTGTTTTAAGCCGGTATTTAAAAATGTAGACGGATTTTCTATTCTCCCGGTGTGTGTGTGTAGGATAGGTTTTCTAGTCCCATCTCTTGAGTATGGATGTGGACATCTTTTCTTCATGTGTGAATACAGGATAGGATTTCGGTATGTCCATCTTGTTCTGATTACTTCATCTCCAGGTGGCAGGCCAGATTCTGGGAAAAGCAGGAAAATATCTTGATTGCATTTTTCCTTGTCTGGGCGGGGATGATTGCTCTTGATGGGGCATCAGTGATGCTTATCTCGAGGCCATTGGCATTATCTATCTCTTCTAAGTACCGTTACACCTCGTATTGTCCTGGTGAAATCTCTTTATTGTTCTGTTTTGTGGAGGGGAAGTTATAACTCTTGCTCTTTCACCTGTGAGCTGATTTTGTACAGGGGGGTACAGTTTGTTTTATACAGACATATATTTGTTCTAATAAAACTCGAATTAACCACATGTTTATAACACTCCTTATAGCCTGCCTAAACTTCCAGCTCCCCTTTTTCTCAGCCTTTGTTCTCTGCTTCTCAGTGCCTGTACTCAGACCAGCTTAAATTTTTTCCCCACTTTGCTGTTGCTCTTCCCCATTTCTTTTCCAGGTTCTTCCAACCACCACATGTAACTGGAACTGTATTTTCAGCCACTTCTGTTCTTCAGTGTGGGGAATCATGGTACAAATCTGAGAGTAGGATTTCATCTCAAGTCTAAAATACATTTTGGATGTTGTTGTGGTGGTGATTCATGCCTCATTCTCACTCACACTGGGCCTGCTCCTAGTGTTTGGCTAGGAGATCTTACAAATCCCTGGCACTGGAGGATATAGAGCATTGTTTCTTCCATTAGATGTTACTGGATCGGGATTGCCTTGAAGGCATTATAATATGAGAAAATACTAAGACAGCAACCGCACAGCAGTGGGGTGTGGGGAGATGCAGCCAGCATCAGCACAAAGGGGGTTTGGGACACTGCATCATCTTTTTGCATTTACAGAATATGTTCGAGTACATTCCAAGCCCTCTGTGTCAGCCTTCACAGTCTTTAGTTTCCTCAGGGTGTAAAACATAGCTCCTGTAGGAACACAGCTTGAATGTTATCTCTCACTGTACCTATCAGTTGATACTACACTGTATCTTACGAATGTCGTAATACCTGCTTCTGCAACTGCTCCCCTTAGTGAAGTCAATGGGATTTCTACAGGCAGAATGAATGCCAAACTCCACTACGTTAGACTGTAAAAGCTTCCCAGGAGTAAGGAACACATCTCTCTGTGTCTGTACGGTGCCAAGCACACAGCTGGTGCTCAATGAATAATATATGTATGGGCTTGATAGGAGTGACTGTTCATCTAGTGAAGCAGAGGTGAAGCATCTTTTTGTAGTGAGAGGCAGTGCATTATCCTTTTTACTGGTCTATTATATAATTTAGGCTTTAAATGGTGAAAGTATATTAGCCAGCTAGTTCAGGGGGAGCTCATTTACACCGCCTTCACACAACATGTCCCATGTTTCAAATGACAGGAAGGATAGCTAGTTCTCTACAGCTGAATGCATAGTGATTAAACTGTCGGGGCACCAGCAGTAGGCAGCCATTGAACAGATCATTATTAAAATGGCTATATTTACAGAGTCAAAGCAGCCCCTTGCAGCACACTGGTAATCTGCCTTGAAAACTGGAGGCACAAGGGCATATCTCCTTTTTATGTTGAGGCCCAAGCTGTGTAAAGTAGCTGCAGATTTTTATGTTACATCAGTCGTCTTAAGCTGTTGACTGCTTCTGCCTGCATTTTGGAGGCTGGTCTGGACAGGGGAATTTGAGGTAGAAAAAATGCTGGGTAAAGAGTTACTGAAAAAAAAAAAAAAGAAGTATAGCTATGACACCTCCTCAAGAGCTCTCATGGTATTGCTTTAGCCATTAGCTGAGTGGATACTTGAGCTTAATCAGTATCAAAGGGACATACACAAAGTCATCTATTTCATTAAGCTAATTTGTATTGCTCAGTTTACTGAGAATCAAATTTTCATGTATTGTCCATCTTGCTGTCAGCAAAATAAGGGGAGGGGGAGGAGTAAGTGATAAGCAATGCAAGACTGAGGTGTGGTGGTGTTTATTCCCTCTTTCAGAGATACTTACTAGTCTCTCAGTAGTCTTCATTGCTTTTAGATACCAAAAATATGGACTAGTAAGTGTTATAAAGTTTGATTTTAGTAATTCTTACCTAGAAATAAAACTTCTAGAGCTTTACCAAGTGCAAGATCCTTGAAGCAATGCATAGTTAGGCTTTTAACTGCTGCTGTTGTTCAAGAAGTAAGGTAAGTGTTGATTTGGGAGGAGGTGATGGGAGGATTAGAGAAGTTAGCTAAGAAAAGACCTTTACCCTTTTCTTGTCCCCAAGAGACATCAGTGAAGTGTTTTGCATGAAGCTTCACACAACACAATCCCAAGGGACTTGCTGCTGCCATTTATATTGTACCAGCTCTGGCTGTGGCTTTAGCAGAAAGCTGCAATGTGCTGAGATGGCTGTTCTTGTTCTGCTGTTTTATCCCTCTCTTTCTTCAGTACTGATGTTTCCTTCCTTCCTTCCTTCCTTCCTTCCTTCCTTCCTTCCTTCCTTCCTTCCTTCCTTCCTTCCTTCCTTCCTTCCTTCCTTCCTTCCTTCCTTCCTTCCTTCCTTCCTTCCTTCCTTCCTTCCTTCCTTCCTTCCTTCCTTCCTTCCTTCCTTCCTTCCTTCCTTCCTTCCTTCCTTCCTTCCTTCCTTCCTTCCTTCCTTCCTTCCCTCCTCTCTGTCCCTTTCTCCCTTTCTCTTTCTTTCTCTCTTGCTTTCTGAGAAGTAATGTTTGCTATCTTCCATCTCATTACATTGGAATTTAAATTTAATTACTGTCAAATTAAACGGTATTCTTTTAGTTGTATAATCTGGTAACTACACATTAAACCTTCAGTTTGTCCAAGAGGTTGTGACTGAGGTTTGCTTTTAAATGTGAATTTGTTGTGATGATTAGATGATTCTGTTTAAGCCCAGGTGTCTGAGTCTAGAAATCAAACATAATTTAACTTGATTGATTGGACAGAATGATGGAAATCTTTCATAAGGCAACTTAAATATGTGGGGCATCATTCTTCTTGGTATTGAAGCAGGACTGAGTGGTTAATTCAGTAGTCTGTTTCCAGATCCTGCACAAGATTTCCCAAACATCAGTGTTTCTAAAATCTGGTGATTGGGAAAAAGATTTGGTTACAACTCTTATGTTATTTGTGCCACTTTTGTAGGTATAACTAGAAAAAATGTCACTCTGACAGACCAGCTGGTAATATGGAAAAACTTTAAAAAAACCATGATTTTGAGTTGAATATTTTCAGTGAGATGAATCACAGTGTTTGTGCTCCTTGAAGTGCAAAACTGTGCTCCAAAGCTGTGTCCCCGCCGAAACTGCAAGCAATAGCTCCTCTATCTTGGGGAATGCATCCCATTTGTGTGCATGTGTGCATGATTCAGTTTTTAAGGACTTGGTACTGGGCTGGAGATCAGCAGTTGAATGCATTCATCTGAGCCCAAAATGTTGATGTGAGAAATTTGGGGTATTGGAAGTCAGTTATAGATACTGTTATTCTGTAGAAATGCTGTATTTTTGCAGGTTAGTAACTAAAATGTTTGCTTAGAGAAAAAATGCGGTCAAAGAAGACTTAAGTATTTGAATCAGGAGAATTGCAGCTGGGAACAGCTTTTCTGATACCTGTAAATTTTTTTTAAAATATCTCCTTTATCCATGCATGTGTGTGTAGTCTATGTGGACAAGAGTTGTTCTTCTCAAGACAAGGCCTTTTTAAATAAAAATTGCACAGCACCTAGCATTCTTGAAATAAAACAGAAGTTGAGGAAAGAGTAACTAAAAGGAGTTTATATATGTATAATGTATGATAATACCTACTGATGGTGTTCCTTTTTTTCTTACTGTTGGTAACACTGTTTTAATCCTAAGCAGTATTTTGCCATGTGGGTTGTAGCCGCAACTTTATTTTTTCAACAAAGGCAGACAGAAAGTAATTTACAGTCTTATGGTTTATAGGAGGGTCCAGCCTGCAATAGAAATGATAATATTGACCGGGCTGTTTAGTGCACAATTTTGTTGAGCTGATGCAGGATATTGCTTGGCTGTACATGATGTGTGATGGGTTTGTGACAAATTAGCAATCAATAATCAAATTGCTATTGTAAGAAATCATCAATTCATCCATCTATTGTATAGATAGACCTATTTGCAGACCCAAAGAGAAAAAATTCTAGGAAGGAAGGGCGAAAGTATGTTTACTGCTGAATAAGCCCAAAGGAGAGGTTTCTTCTCCTTGCATTGCAAACTGTGCTACCTCAGATGCCATATCTGATTTTGCTAATTAGAGCAGCTTTATTTCAGGCTTGTCATAAAAGAGAGCATGCCTTTTGTCTGTGTTTGCCTTGCAAGTATCTTGAAAGCATCATATTGGAAATTATAGGGTTTTTTCAGTTTGTGCATGTGGATTTACACAGTCCAGTTAATCCTACTTGAGAACTGGGCAGGAGGACCCTGGAAGGAATGCATGGCTTAGTATTTTTGTCCTAATATCTTTGACCTTGTGTACTTCTGTGCCTGCAGAGCAAGAGAAGAGATTGAAGTGTAAATTGTGCTGAAAAGATTTCTGTCCTCATTTTCATTTCCAGCCAGGCAAAATTCTTCTGGATGAATGTGTCCCACCCCTGGGGAAGATGCAACAGGGCAAAGCACTCTGTTCCAGGCTGGGGAGAGCAGTTATCTTTGGCAGGTCAAAGGAAAGGAGAGTACCCAGCTCTGCTGACCAAGAAAGAGCATGGGAGTTGATCTATCTCCATGACAGAAAAGGAAGGAATGTGCCTGGTGGACTCTAGAAAGAAGAAGTTTGCTCTCCATCTTCTTCGTTGTCCAGCACCTGTGAGAAAGCAACCACATCTCTCTATCCTGGTTTTTCTGTATAATACCTGCCTTCAGAGCTTACCATTCAGCTAAGAGAAACTAAGTCATAAGTCAGCTTAATTAAAATGTACATTAAAAGATATATTCCAAGTTTAGTCATCCTTTGAACGTCAAGTGCTAGATTTTTATTTATGGGAAGCACAAGCAATCTACTCTAAGCTGTCCAAAAAAGGAGGGAAGGTACCATCTGTCCTCATGAGCCTGCAGCAGAAATAATGTTCTCAGCTTTTGGGGAACGTAAGGATGTGTGTGAAGAAGGGGAGTGATCTGTTCCGGTATTAGGAAAGCCAAATCTGTTCTTACATGAGGAAAGCCAAGTCCTTTTACAAGAAAGAGAGACCCTATATGTCAGTGCTGGGAAAGGAAGGGATTGTGGGAGCATCTTGGGATTCAGAAAGTCTCACAAACCAGTCCCATTCTTTGTAAAAGCACTTTATTGTGGAGCATTGCCAGTTTGCAACTCCATCTTGCTAGTTGTAGGTTTGTGTTGCCCCTTCTGTCTACGTGCTCCTCCATGCAGATCTGTGCAGGTTGTTTCTTCCTGCTTTGGACAGTAAATGATACTTTTAGGATCCCAGGGAAAAAAAGGCATGGTAATTTTCTGACAGAAAAAAAATTGCTTTCTAGCTCTACATGAGGGAGTGATGTTATGGTAGGCATTGGTAAATTAGCAATAAATTCATGGCTTTTCTCCTCTGTGCTTTAAACATGTGAGAACACACTCAATATTCATGTGTTAGGTCAATATAAACTTTTCTTTGGCATGTTCTCAGAGTGCTGTTTGTTCTGTGGCTGGACTTTTTCTGACTTCATATGCAGGAAGTATAGCTCGCTGGTAAGAGAACTAAGTAAAGGTCTTTCTCCTTTCTGAAAGTTTTGTCAAAGCATTTAGAAACTCTGGTCTGTCTCAACAAGGTATCTCTATGGCTGATACCTTGAGGAAGAGCTAGTGCTAACGTCTAGGAAGAGCTGGTGCTAACAACCCCTGAGGTGTCAGGTAACAGGGTCCTTCAGAGCTTCCAGAAAAGATTTTGTAGGTTAAGTGCTTACTTTCAAAGATACATTTTTCCATCAGAAGAGGGGAAGGGCCTGAAAATGTATTCTTCAGATCCCTTTGTTGCAGCAAGTCATTGAGAGAAACTTCCCAAAAATCTGTTATTACTGAGCCACCCTAGTACACGTTTTTTGCATTATTGGTGATGTTGTGCAGGATACCAGAAGTTAGGTATATGGTCAAAGACACTGCAAAATTTACTTTTTCATAAGTATATATTGAATATAGGAGCACTCGTGCGAGGAATCTCTTATACTTCAAGCTGGTCTAGTGATTTTACCACAGAAAATTAATTCTGTTATGGATTGCTCACAGGATAACTTTAACTATAAGAAACACAGGAGAACATGATCAAGACTATCTGCTTTGCTTCTCTAGGAGAGTAATAGTGCAAACCAAAAGAAGAATCTCTTCTTTTAAAAGGTTAGCTATAACCTCAAATTCCACAGGGAATTTGAATGCGGTTATTTCCATTTCCTAACACTGGATGGGAGAGTTTGCCCAAAACCTATGTAAAGTTAGCAGAATTTAACTGAGTCTTCATCCAAGTATGCGGACTTTTATGTGAAAGTGAAAGTGTTAAATATACACAATTCTCTATAACTGTAAGGCTTATAAATAGGTAAAGCAACTTCATGTGTGAGCTGATGGAGATGGTACAAGCTGTAAAGCAACCACAGGTCTTTCTGAAGTCCAGTGGGAATCAGTGCTCCACAATCTAGCAGATGTCAGTGTCAGCATTTTCACCAGCACAAACAAAAATAAGTGGATGCCCTTTAGTTGTAACTGCTGTGTAACTGCTGTGTGACTGTGCTGCGAGCTGGAGAGTCACTGTTCTGTGACTGTGCAAGGAAGCACAGCCTGTGAGGCATGGGTCATGCTGGTGGGCGTGGGAAGGAAGACAGGCTGGAGTCCAGCTGAGAACATCACACCTCAATGCCTACCTGGATCTCCTCAGTCTTTTCTAGTGAGTTCAGTACAGTCCATGCATACAGCCTTAAGTCTCATTGAAAAGTAATTTGATTCTCTGGGCTAATGTCTTATATGCATTTTTTCCTGCTAAATGCTGGCAGGAATTTGGGTCTTGGCTGTAGATAGCTCCTGGCAGCTGATCAGTTCAATGTCCACATTATGGAGGCCAACCTACACTTAGAGGAAACTCTCTGCAGCATTTGATATAAATCACATATGCAGCAGAACTGCAGAGTAAGAAGTAACAGCAGTGGTTCATCAGCTATGCAGTCATCTTCCTGTTCCTGCACAGGAATTTCAGTTCTGTTGGGCAAGCTAGGAAGGATTCCTTTTAAAAGGTTAAAAAAAACACCTGGCAGACTTGTTAAAAACTCTTAACTGTGTGTTACTACTTATGAGGCAATTTTGCTGAATTCACTTAGATGCAGTCAGCTAATTAATCATTGCTTTTCTTGTGTCACCCACCATTACAGACTGAAGTTGCAGGGCGTGGGGGAGGAGGAGGTTTGGGAATAGGTCCTTGGTTGTCTGAAAAAGCCTTGCTATTTTTGTTGGAATCAAACTTTCATCAGTGAACTCCAGAGCAAGGGTCTTCCCATTTTGATGCTGATGGATGTTATTTCATTGTTTGGGATGATGCTTGAAATCTGTCTGTTACACACAGAGTAGATTTTTTCAGCTCCATAAAATTATTATCTGGAGTGTTAAAATGTTTCAGTTTCAGTCATTAGCTGAGTGCTGGTGCCATGAAAATGGCTTCTTTTCCTGTGTCTCTCATTACTTGTTGTTGGAACCTGAATGCATGCAATCATTCCTAAAATAGCCATAGGAAGCACAAGAAATTTAGAAACATCTTTGTCTTGCTTCGGGGCTTTGGGCTGCATAGCTGAGCCCGCCCTAGGGTGGGACCTGGAAACAGGCTGCGGTCTCAGCTGGGTGACAGTCTGGATTGTCCTTTGCAAATCTCTGCACGTGGTGTCGAAAAGGCAGAGGTTATTTTCTGCAGAAGAAGAGAGTGGCTTTGCCTCGCTCTAGCAATGAGCCAGAGAATGGATTAGAGGCTTTTCCTATCTGCAAGGAAACTCATCCATCATTCCCCATTCAGGCAGTCATACTCAGTAGGCTTGTTCTCTCTTGCTACACTGAACCTTTTTCTCCATGCCTTGTCCAAAGAAGAAAAGCAAATAATAACAGAGCTACTGCTTTTGTGACTTGTACTACAGGCATTTGTCAATGCTGCTTTGACTTCCTTTTCTATGCTGCTCTAATTCCCTCATGCTGTGCTAAGAAGCAGGTGTGAACAAATGTGTAAGGATGCTTGTATTCTTCAATATGTGGGTGAATGTGTGTCAGTAGTGTATTTCTGTGTGCAGGGACTCATCTTACTCTTAACTATAATCCATTTTCTTACTTTTTCTCACCCACACCACCTCAATTTTAAGTTTGCCCATGCAATCACATCAGATATTTGATGTTTCCTCTCACTGACTGTAAGTAATTAAAATTATCTTGAACTATTCTATTAGTTACAGGAATTGTGAATTTTATATTCAGAAGTTTATTGATTATATCTGCATTTTATATTATATCTGCATTTATATATTATATAGCATTTTCCCTTAATACACTGAATTACAATAATTAACCTTATGCCCAGTAGCATACAGTACCCTTTGTCTGAGCACTATCCTGGAAATAGTACATTTCTTAGGTATCTGTTGACTTCTTGCTATGCCTTCTGTTGTCTTCATAACTCTGAATTGGTGGAATGAAGAAGAGAGTGAAAAATACATCATGTTGGCATATTGAGGTGATCTCTTTAGTCAAAGGGCATTCTTGAGGATAAGGTACTTTCTAGTATTAACTTGTCCATAAAGCTGTTTGGATTTTATATGATTTAAAATTTGGGAATTTATTGGGCATGAATCTAGACAGAACAAAGCTCAGAGTTCCCCACTTGCAATTAGCAATTACTAGCATGCTGCAGGTGCTAGATTGTTGTAAGCATCATGCTCATCTCAGAGGAAAAGCAAACTACATAGATTTTCTGTCTCAGAGTCAGATTTATTCTATTCCTTTAAAGCTTCCAAAAATGCCAGCAAAAAAAAAACATTGCAAAGAAAAGTAATCATGAAAGATAGAGATCTATGAAATTGCTCTAAAGTTTTAATAGGAAAACATTTCCCGTGATCTGAGCCTTTTAAATTTGGGTGAATATCTGACACTGTATGGGTACACAGGAGTGAATGGTTGTCTGAGGGAGAGATATTTCAGAGCTGGTGCTGAGACACAAATTCTCAGTTAATTTTTGTTTTCTTAGTGCTTGGAGTCTTCTGGTTTTTCCTTCTACCTGTGTCTATCCACAGTTATTTTAGTATTTTCCCTCAGGGATTACATTTGTTTTGTGAACATTTTTTGGTTTGGACATTTTGAGGTTTTGTAGCATCTCATGCTTTTCTTTAACAATTTTCTGTAAGGTATAGAGAAACTTGACATAACTACTTCATAAACAAATTAGGGGCTGAAATGATAATTATATATAAAGAATTCTTTTCTTATCTGGATTTTTTTTTAATCTGTCAGGGACAAACATAGTTTTCTTGAAGACTTTGCCAGGTTTCCATAAGAAAAAGCCTTTCCCTTTTTTGTGCCTATTATAACTCTAATTGCTTGACCACACTGTATCCTTGTGCTGAGCATCCCTGCCCAGAATATGGTGCTGAGGTTTGGCCTGAGTTTTCCTGCAATGACTAAACTGTTGCAGTGTGGGACAATTGGTGCACTCTGCAGTGGTGACTGTCACTTTCAGGTAGTGTGTTGTCCACTGCTGGAGTAATTGTTATATAAATGGTAATGTTCTTCAAATGGTCTTGAGTATTTGAAGTACTACGGTAGATTTCATTCACGTTTTAGGGTAGGTATGTAGTTTAATGTGGTGTCAAACCACTTCATGACAAAATTGATTGGTTGCCATTTGAAAAAATAACCTGGCAAAATTTGCTAATTCTCTCCAGGTAGATCAAGGCAGGTTAATGAATTGATTTTTGCATAAATGGATTTAGGAGCAGAACTGGACAAATTGCACAACAGCTAAGCAGTTTGCTCAGATTAACAGCTGACTTAAATGTGATGATTTGCATTTCTCTACTGTTTCACCATGTTAAAACATGGACATTTCAATTTCAAGTGAATGGGATAAGTGTCCTGAAGAATACAGCTAGGGATCATATTTAAGTGCTTGAGTGTTTCTTGCGTTAACAAAAAGCAAAGGAGAGTTATTTGTGATTACACTGAGCTTTAAACGTGGGGATATTAAAATCACAGAATCATGAAATTGTTTAGATTGGAAGGGGCCTTAAAGATTATCTACTTTCAACAAGCTTACAAGGACACCTCCTGCTAGACCAGGTTGCTCAAAGGACCATCCAACTTGACACTGAGCATATCCAGCAATGGAACTTCTGCAATTTCTCTGGGCAACTTATTCTAGTGCCTCAGTACCCTCCCAGTCTGAAGCCATTTCACCTTGTCTTTTCTCTACAATCCCTTGCAATGGTCATGGGGCAGCTGAGACAATGCCTGCAGGGCATTTTAATCTGTGACATTTGTAAATGTTGTTTGTGAAAACATAACAGACATGGTGTTTTGGACTTTTGGACTTTACTGTCCAAAAGGAGAAGAAAACAAAGGAAGGACACATTTTTCTCCCGTTACATCTTTGGATCACCTGCAGCTATATAGTTTTTATTCCATCTATCAGATGAGGGAATAGAAGATCAGTTGACCAGCACTGATATTTCCCAGGCAAAATAAGTGTTGGAGAGAGTAATGGTGTTGCTGGTGGTGTATCTATCTTCTATGAAGCATGCCAAGATGAAACAGCAAAGTATATATCAGAGATGGTGTCCTCTCCTTTCAAAAAGCAGTGATTGCTACATTTAGCTCTCAAGTCAATTCAGAATCTTGACAGAGTTTTGCTGAAGTCCCACAAATAATCAGTAGATCTATTTTTATCTCTTAAATGAGTGAGACTTTTGGAAATAAGACAGACATCTTTGTAATGACTGACTAAGCTGTTCCACAGTTAGGTCCATTGCTCTATATGATTGGGGATGTTGAGTGAAAGAAGTTATTTAGGCATTGCCTTTGTTCCATTCTGCAGGTTTATAACCCCAAAATAAAATTGCAAGTGTTTCTGGCAGTCATCCTCCAGGCACAGATGGCTTTCCTCCCAGTTTTGGCAATCCTGATTTCAGTATAAAACTGAGCAATTATTAGAAAGTGAAATATTGCATGGTATAATATCACTACCACCACCATCAACATCATGACAAATGGAGCATTTGTTATTTCAGAGCCATGTGAGAGAGCTAGTGCCACTGCATTACCCCATCCTTTAATACCTGTACCTGTGCTGCTGCTGGTGATGCACAGATAGATGCATCTTGCGAGAGCAGATGCTTTAGCAAGGAGTTGTGGCCATTTTCTCATTTGTGTTGGCTCTATATTTCAATGCAAATATCACTGAACAGGTGGCTGATGAGGCCCCTGTGGACTGTTTACAGTAAAGGTTACAACCAAAATCAATAGGCCTGAGATGCTTTTAATTCCATCTGGGAGAAGTTCATCTTCCTTCTGACTGTTTCCCCTCTGAGCAGCAGCATCCTATTAACGCTGCAGTCGTCAGAGATATCTCACTCAGGTCAGAAGAGGGTTTCTTCTATTTAGGCCTCCATTTGTTCTTTGCATTTATTTTCTTTTTTTGCTGCACTGGAGGGAGCAGCAATGTGGATCTTGACAGGCCAGGTTGCCAGCATTAAGCATGCTGAGTTTTGCCTACTGATTTGACACCTGCTACTCCTGTTCGACAGGCTGAGGCTCATCACTGCTGCCTGGGGGTAGTCCAGATATTTTCAGTTTATCACTTACTGAGGCAGGAGGTAGTGATATCATATATCATAGGTGACATTATTGTGCAAGGTATGGCCTTGTAAAGGTGCAAATGAAGGGAGAGAAAAGTTGGTGTAGACTCTGGTTTGCATAAGCCTGAACAAAAGAAGCAATTACCCCTGAAACTTGCAGGAAAATACTTTGGGTTTGGGCAGAAATTTTATTTTAGATGCATTTGTGCAAGTCTTTGTGAGAAAATCTGCATGGCTCATGTATCTGTATTTCATTAAACTGGTAATGAAGTTAGTATTACTCTTTTCAATGAAGGTAGGTACTGTTGCTTACTATATGAGGTAAAATCACTTTTATTGGTGTCTTTCCCTTGGGCCTGGTTGTCATGCCTGGCATGCAGCCCACAGCAGCTGGGAAATGAGTAAGCAGTACTGAATCCAATTAAAATGCTAGTAAAGCATGTATAGCAGAGGGCACCCATGCAGTCCTCTTAGAGTCAGGGAGAACTTTTTGATATGCATGAATGAGAGAGTGCTGCTTCATACACATAATTTAGGGTCCACAGTGTTGCCAGACAGGTATGGGATTCCCTTGGCCACTGCCTCTCTCCCCTCACAAGTGTTCAGGAGCACCTCCTTGTCACCATGAGATCTGAAGGAGTACAGGTGATTACCTCAATGTGTTCATGCACCAGTCTCTCCGGCATACGGGCCAGCTACCTGGAGTGCAGCAGTGCTTTTTTGACCACATGAAATATATGGCCAGCTGTAGAGACAACAGGAGCAGAACAGGAGAGTAAAAATGAACGATGGCTGCACCATCAGTTCACGAAAATATGTTGGAAGTTGGTAGTGATGATGGGCATGGAGCTGGCATTGAATCTCTGTAGCCACCTGCACCACCATTCAGGTGACTGAGCAGCAATTGGTAGAGAAAGGACAGCATGGGTGAAAAAGCTGTCCACCCCAGACACTGACCTGCTATTGCCAATTCAGTTGCAGTGTCTGGCACTTCATGCTGCATCTTGCTGATAGCGACTTGTGTCTCATCTCGCTTGAGCTTCCCAAGCACCTGCTGAGCTTCTGTTCACTCACATCTGTCTGGTCCCCTTGGTACCTCTCAGAGCAGGCATTTTGCACAATCCCTTCTGTTGCCTGGTGCAGCCATGCAAGGTAGCTGAGCAGCAGCTAACACACCACACAGGCAGGCATAGACAAAAGATGCTCTCCTGAACAGCTCTGCTGGTGCCAGTCTAACTTTCATCATTCTCTGGGAGCTGCAGCCTTCAGGTTGTATTCCTTTCTTTTGTTTTAGTTGTTTCATTATTCCCAATTCCTTCCTCTGACTTGCACGGAACTCTTTCATTTTCTATGAATTGTGAATTTAAAAGGGTAAATAACAGTGACACTGTTTTCCACTCAAAGATTCCCAAAAGAAAATTAGCCAAATTTAAGTTTAGCCAAAGGAGTTGAAGGAGGTTGAAGACAATTGTTGAACAGTTGAACAGTTGCAGGCAAAACTGTACCATAGCAGGGAGAAGCAGGCAAGTTGGCCAGCTGGTTTCTGTGCTCTTCCTTCAACATGGCAAGATGTGCTGTGTAGATCAATACATGCTTTTTATGTAAGGGCAGAGCTTGATCTGTGAGTCTCTTTTGATGAGAAACTGCAGTAAGACTTTGGCTTCTAAATCACCTGTGTGCCTTTTAAGCTCTTACCCACAGAAGAATCTCCAATCTTTTAATCTCTGTTATGAAACTCAAATCAGTTTCTTCCTTGCTTTTTGATGATACTTTTGCTTTTGCTGGTTATGATTCTAAGGGCTATTTCCTGAGTATTTCCAGGACCAGTTCATGTAGGCTCCTGCTTTCCCTGTTGTGCATTTTTCCTTATGGAGTAATTCAAATTCATCCGGCTTTACTTTTTAGTTTCCTCAATGTTTGGTGAAATGCTGTTCCTTCTTGCTGGACTGTCTTTTTGAAGAATAAAGTATTTCTACATATTTGTAGAAATGAAAGAATTAGTTGAAGACAGTCACAGACTTTTAGGGCCAGTAGGTTTTCGGGCCTTCGTCATGCATAACACAGACCATGAAATTTTGTCCAGTGATTCTCACATTAAGCTTAATGTGAGATCAATTTGTGGACCGAAGTGCAGCTGTTCTGTATGAACACAAGCCATCATGGTAGAAAGAAGTTTTGTAATAAATGAACAAGATCTATTCATTACAGAGCAGTCTTACTGTGCCATGGGAAAATTCTGACATGGTTGCATACTTTGATTTTTCTTGGAGTTACACCAGGATTAGCTGAATGTACAGTGAGGTTGAAGCAACAAGATGAGAGGTTTTCTAACACGGAAGAGCATCCCTTTTGTTAGCGATGTGCCTTTGCAGTTGAAAAGTTGTTGCTGTTGAATTTGTTCTTAAGATCAAATCTACCCTCATACTTTTATGGAGTTTACCAGGAACTTCACTTTTCCATTTAGATTTTTTATTGGATTTGTGTAACCCTTCTGGAACAAACAAGCTCTAGATAAAATAACCTGCCTACTAGGGCATTGCGGCAGGAGCCATGTAATCCTTTTCTTAGCCAAGCAGATATTCTGTATGCGTTTCTACCCAGACTGTTGTAAATGCTAAAAATATCAGACAGCAAAAAGCAAAGCTCATCATGGTGCTTCTTGTTGGCTTGAATAGTCATGGATAGCCATTGTGGAAGGAATTTGGCACAGCAAAATTAGAATTTTCTCCTTGTTTTGAAATGAGCAGTACTTTCTTGGCTTCAGAAACTCCTTCATGCCAACAGCATGAATTTTACAAAAATAAATGACCCTATGTCAAGCATGTATATGTGGGTGGCTATGCATATGTATATGTATATGTATACTTTGACTAAGTGAAAATAATAGTAATAGCAACTATATTATACTAGTATCCAAAGATCCTGCTTAGAAGTGATTCATCTTTGGGCTGAAGAGTACAGAGAAACATATTCCACCTCAGAAGGCAAGATTTTGATTTCTATATATATTAAGAGATCATGTGGTTTGCTTATACTTAATTATAATGTCAGAACAAGATGTCTTACATAGGTATTTGAAACATCAGCTTCAGAAAGAAGAATCAGAGCACCAATGTATGTTCCAAAAAATTCATATATTCCTTGGTTTAGGAATGCAAAAAGAAGATTATTTGTGGGGTTTTTAGAAGCTTGAAAGAAATCTAATCTACTCTGCCAATTTGATGGCTACAAATCACTGGATTAGACACAGATTATAAAACATGCTCTTAAATATTTACAGTGTTGTATTTTAATAGCATGCTTGATAATAAAAGACCATCAAGACTCACTCTTGTCACCAGTAGCTTCCTCCAACAAGAGTAACAATGTTTTGAACCAGCAGAACTGGAATTCTCAGAACCAATTCTCTCTCAACCAGTATGGCTTAGTGCAGGCCAGATTGAATTGCAGTTCAGATCTCTGCATGAATGATGAAGAGCTCTTCATTGATGTTTGCAAAACTTTCATTTTGAGACAGTACCTGTATTCAGTTGGCATCACTGTCTAACTACTTGCCTTCATCAGACACCATGTTCACAAGCACTTTTGATTAAAAGTAGTTTCAGCACAGTTGCAAGTGAGAACATTTGCAATCAATCCCAGGGGCCTAAGCACGGTGAAAATTGTACTAAAAATAAGTGTTATTATAAACTAGGCCGTAAATCCGATGGAAAAATAATAGCAAATCATTTATTGAGAGTAAAATGACTACTGGAACATCAAAAGAGCTGGGCTAGTCCCAGGCTCTTTATGACAAGCCAGAGTTCCCGAAGACATATAATATTATACGGGCCCCTCCCTCAGGATGTGCTGTCCCTCAGAAAAGGCCCCCCCTCAGAGCGTCAGTCTCCTTTTGTATCCTCTGTTCTTCTCCTGATTGGTGGATTTAGGATCTTCAACATGATTGGCTCGTTCTCCAGGGTTTTTATTGGTCCTTAGCAGGAGTCCTCCTGGACCAATCATTCTTTCCCGTCTTTGAGTGATGGGTTGGGTGTGTCCACCAATCAGGGCTTGGAGCGGTGATCTGATATGGAGCCGTCTGTGGGGGAAAGAAAGATCCACCCCCCTTTTCCTTTCTTCTTTTTCCCTGGCATTAAAGATCATCTTCAACACTTTAACAACTCTTTAACTGTATCTTAACTGCCTGTATGAATCATACAAAGTTGCAATACAACACAACAACTGTAACACTCTAACTATACGGAACATACAATAACTCCTACAAACTTGCAAATGGAAATGAAACTTATAAGATACATACATATACTGTCACAAAAGTTTAACTATATTTATAACAGTGTGACCTTCTTGAATCAGCGCTTTTCTGAAATTCCACTGAAATGGTATGGCTCTTTCTGCCATTGTAAGAACTGCAAAAGTGACAGTATGTGACAATAATAATTACCTCTGAAAAAAAGCTGCCTTTGGGTGCAATTTAGCCCTCCTCAGTGTTAATTTATTGGCACAGATGCTGATTCATGTGTAGTCGAATTGTTGACATGTCAAAGTAGATATTTTGCATACACATTTTGTGAATTTGAATGACTGTGTTGGCATCAGAGCAACAGACAGTTATGCTTTTTTCCTCTCTTCTCCCTCTTTTCTTCCCCAAAAGAATCTCCTTAAGGAGAGAGAATTTCATATGCTTATAAACCTACCAGTCTATGTCATTTCACTTGTCAGTTTGGGGGTTTTTCCCAGGTAAAAGAAAGCAGATCTGGCCCAATAGCATGCACACGAAATCACAAAGTAAGCTTGCTGGGCATTGTTCATTTTTCCTGGAAGCTGTCTCCTGCACAAATTTACACAGAGCAGTACACACGTCTGAATGAGAAGTAGAGACTGATGGTGCAGAATCACCCATGGGACAAGTTTTTCAGGTTCCAAAGGGGAGTGGCAGAGCTGTGTCTGCAGCATTGTGGTGCTTTCCTCACAGCATACATGTTGTTAGATAGTGGATTTTGTGATGATAGGGAGTAACAGAAAGCAGCTCTCCTTATGCTCTGGAGTCTTACTGTGAGCCAAGTGGTTTGGATTGTTAGCCTGCAGACTGATAGTGTAGATTAATAGAGTTTAAGTGGAAGAATTGGATTGCTTCCTAAGTTCTTCCCATTAAACTGTTGTCCCTCAAGTATGTTTCAGAAAAGATTTGTACATTGGATTGTAGCAATTTCAAGGAAAAAATAATTTCAATCAATTTGTGCAGTAAGGCATTTTGTTTTGTCATTTTGCAGTGTACTTACAAGGGCAAAATTTTTAAACCAGCAAAGTGGCATTTTGAAAAATTGCATAGAGGTAAAGGAATTAATGTGTATTTTTTTTACTTTATTATGTATTACTTTAATGTGTATATATTGCTTTTAATTAAAATCTTTAGAGGGAAACTATTTTTCCAAGCATGCTATTTGCTTCTGTTGCTTATTTCTACTTCGGGCATTCCAAAGGGCCCCAAATGACAACAAATATAAAGAAACAGGTTCTACCTCAGAGAGCTAATAGTTAAGAGAAAATGTTAGAGGTGACTAAGAAGACAAATGGAGGAAGTGCATAAAGAAGGTGTCTGCAGGCAGATATACTCGTCCCAGTAATCACACAGAACTATTTGCTGAACCAGTGCTAGATGGAAATACTTCTCCTGGGGCTTGTATGTACTATCTTTTAGTGCGCATTAGACAGTGTCTGCACTGTATTGCATTTATTCTTGCTATTTTTATCCTTCGCCATCTATGTGAAACTTTGTTCAGTTAAGGTGCCAGTCACTGCCTTACATTATTCTTTTTTTCCCTATCCTTGGTCTAGCTTGGTCTCTCAGTTATTTTGTTAATAGAAATAGAGAATCAGCCAAAATTCCAATTCGTATGTTGAAATAATAATAGACTAACACTGAGAGTGTAATAAATGAGTAGTCCTTATGGACTCTATCGCACTGTAACAGATCCCCTGCTCCACACTATTTATAGCAACTGAAATTTTATTTGAAAGCAAATATCTGATGAGGCAAATTAATTATAGTGACATTTTTCTATTGGTTAAAAAATGAGGAATCCAACGTTAAGTCTTGCTAATGCTTTTTTTGGCATCAAGAAAGGAGACACAGGTATCTAATATTAAATAATGCTGCAGAAGGGCAAGTTAGCACTTTGTTTGCCAAATTAAGTTTCAAAGACTATGTAGGTTATGAAGTTTGACTTTCTGCCCATATATCTTGAATGACTGAGAGACCACTGTAAAATAGCTTTGTTCAAAAGGAATCTTTGGCAGACAGCATCAAAGGTTTGAAACTCTGGAAGGGATAAAAAGAAAACCCCACTTTTGCACTGATTTCCCCTACAGATCAATGTCTGTGAAATTTGCCTGGGAATTATGAAGTAATTGCTGTATTATGTGCTTTTTTTTCACTTGATCTAAAGCCTCAGTGATTCCTTTTATCTCAAAGATTTAGGGATATTTTTATACATGAAATATGAATGAATGAATGAATGCATCAGTGGAACATGAGGAAAAAATATGCTGGATTTAGACAGTTCTTTTCTTCCTTATTTTATCACAGGCTGGAAAATTGGTTTTACAACACCTAAATTTATGGGTACATATTTTTATGGTAAAACCCAATGATATGTTCTGAATGATCCATCAAGCTCTCTCAGTATTCCTTCACTTGATACACAACTGTGCAGAGTATGAATCAGTCCTGTAGAATAACTCTTAATCTCTTTTTAACCAGAATGATATAGTGTGGGGTTTTTAATTTTTTTTTAATGGTGTGTGTCATCGTGTCATCATCTAATTATATAAGCCAAAGAAGGAGAAAATAAAATATTTCTTGGAAAACTCTTGTAACTCTTGATCAGTGCAGGAGATGAAGCATCTTTATTGCATATAAGCATCAGAGGCAGAAAATTTTTTGTAACACACAGGTCCTTAAGTCTATCCTCAAGCAATGATGTGGCCCTGCAGGGGCATGGGCTGAAGAAAAACTGGCTTTGGAGGGCAGTTTCTGCTCAGAAACACAGCACACCTCCTCATGTACTGTGAGAAGCTTGAGGAGAAGAGCTCCCTCTGCTCTCCACTCTTTAAAGCTCTGATCCAACAGAAGGTGCTTAAATTCTTGTTTGTCTTCCACAGGGTGAAGTGAAGAAGTGACGCCTCACAGCTGAACTACTATGAGGTCAGAAGCCTTGCTGCTATATTTCACACTGCTACACTTTGCTGGGGCTGGTTTCCCAGAAGATTCTGAGCCTATCAGTATTTCGCATGGCAACTGTAAGTATAAGTGGCCAGAGGACTTCATTTAGTACTGATCAGGGGACTTCAAATCAACACTACTTAAATACTGTTGCAGTGGATAAAGTTGTTTTTTCTTGATTTCTCCTGTATCAGCTAATTTACCTTTTCAGGTACCAATATAGGAACATGACTTTTTCACATGGTCTTATTGTTTGTTAATTAATCTAATACAAATAATTGAACTCACTTCTTAAGATCAGATGGATTTTACTTGAGCATTAGGCATTTTTTCCTAAGATGGAATTGTAGCTAAAAAACAAATAAAGACAAAGAATTTTTATGACAGAAGGTCTGTCCTTTCCTGCCAGTAGAGATTGGCAAACTCTCCAAAATCTAGTGTTACATTGACAGCTGCATATTGAGATCTGCTGGCTAAACAGGTGAAGAGCTTTCTATGCATTTTACTGTGGACATCAGGCTTGACTTAACTGATTCTTTCACATTTACCTCGGCTCAATTGTGACAATGGCAAAGAAAATTCTTCAAAGTCCCAAAGTTTCAGATGTTTATAAGGAAGTCTTTAGCTGGGCCTCTAAAAGTGTGTCAGGGAGTAGAATGTTAGCCAACAACAGACTTTTATTGTTCAGGAATTTGGTTTTAAAATTGTATGTGTTTATTGTGCTTTGGAATGGCCTTAGGGCCCATAAACCTGTCTGTCCTGTGTAAGACCAGTCTGAAAGACAAGACTCCAGGGGACGCCTAATGTGCTGCAAATGCTAATATACCTCTGGGATACCACAACATGGAAGAACTGCTCTGAAGCAAATGCAGGTGAAGGATGGCTGCCGTGGCCACTGGATTTCAGCACCAACATTTTCACCCTCCAGAAGGGCAGTACTAATCATTCTTGCAAAAATTTGCCAGGCTTGATCCTTTTGGAGAAATAGAACATGGGATAATTTTTCCTCTGCACTATGGCATGCTGAAGTGGACATGAGTGCCCCTAGTTTGTTCTAGATCTATGAGTTACAGAGAAAACACTACTGAACAGTAAACAGCCTGACAATAAAACTTGGCATTTTGCATGTAGGACATGGTCAGAAGGATTAAGCTTCTGAATGTAAATCCTGTCTGGTGTCTTAATTTATTTCTTCAAGAGTTCTCAGCACCTGGTTTGGAGACAAGTTCCTTTTTCTACCCAATTTTATCACCAGACTTTCTGGCGTATAACATTTTGAGCTGCTTTGCTGAAGCCATGCTGTGATTCAATATTTGACCAAGCTTAGCAGGTACAATGCTTTTAGAAGACAATAGCTGAAAATACTAAAGCGGTAGATGAGTTTCTGAAGACTCCCCAAAAGAGCTGCAATTTTCTGGGAAAGCATATTAATGGGGAAAAGGCATAGCTAGTTGCCAATGAGCTCTGTATAACATTCACTTGCAACAGATCTGCAGTGTTAATGCTCATCAGAGGATTATCCTCCTCCTGTCTTCTATCATTTTATTTATTTAATTAGCTCCTTGTTTGTGTACCTAGATGTCATGATCATATGACATGCATGAATGTGAAGTGGCCCTTGATCAGAAGTGTTCACTCATGTAATAGGTTGTAGACGCATCTGAGAAGCAGTGGAACACCCTTTGTGTGCTGAGTTCTCACCCCCCCCAAAAAAATGAGAATAGACAATAAATGCTCCTGCTGACTAGTAGAACTGGGGAGAAAGATGACTTGTTGATAGCACTAGCTCAGTGCAGGGATTCCAATCAGTATTGCTGTCCAGTTGCCAGAAGGACTAGAGTATCAGACTGGTTGCCAAAATAAGTGGTGCAGTGGTGGTCACTGCACTGGTGCAGTGACTTTCACTTCATAAAGTTCAAGTGGTGATTCCCCACTGATGCCTAAAGTTTTAGCTTTCATGTTTTTCAGACTCTGCGCTGTCTAGAGGTGTAGTTCTGAGCCTCATATTAAGTACTAGTAAGCTCTCTTCACAGAGTAGGTAGACAAAATCTATCATTTTTCAGATGGAGACCAAAGCATAAGCAATGGTGGACTGAAGAGAGAAAACAAGAAGGATGAGACTTCATAATCTGAAGCTGTAATTGGACAATTAAGCCCAATATGCAAATGGACCAAAATTTATAAAAGTGTGAGACCTTGGGACTGGTCATTCATTTTGTGACCATTTTGGGTCCACTTTGTATGTAGTCCTGGACAGGCTCTTTTACTGCCCAAGGTGTATCCTTAAAGACCTTTTAATAAATACCTGATCTATTCTTTTAGCTCTGTCTAGACTCTGTTCCAGATCAGCCTTCTCAAGGCATCACCACCGTTTCTCAGAAACCCCTGCAGCTGTTCCATGACAGCAGTTGAGTCCTGCAGAAAACCCAGGGAACTGGCAGTTTGAACCAATGAGAACCAAGCCTTTTGCTTTAACCACTACCAGTGCAGTCTTTGTCGTGATTTATAGGCCCCTGTGGAACAGCTGTGTCTTGATAGGCATGCTTTGGCAGCCAGGAGCAAGCATTTAAGCTCTGCAAGAAGTGAAAGAAAAACTTTGAGAAACTGCCATGTACCTGTGTGTGCCAAGAGCTTCAGAACAGCTTTATGCTGAAAAAATTCACAGTTTTTCTCTTCAACAAAGGTGGTGACTTTCTCCTTTGCAGCTTCAGAGACTGTAACCTTGAAGAACTCTCCAGCTCTCTGTGCTCATGCCTTCTAGCTTCAGTCTGTGTTTCCAGGACAGAACAGAAACCACGGCTTTTACTATGGCTGGGCCCCATGGTGCTTCATGTGAGTACCATTTCGGTTTGTTATTCTCTTTTGACCCTGTCGATTTTTTTCCTTCCTACAGATACAAGACAGTATCCGGTGTTCGTGGGTCACAAACCAGGGCGAAACACCACACAGAGGCACCGGCTGGATGTCCAGCTTGTCATGGTCATGAACAGGACCCTCTACGTTGCTGCTAGGTTAGTAGCCTCCTGCTTCACCACTCTTCTCTTATTGCTTTAAGAAGAGGAAGGAGAAGACAAGGAATATTCTGAGTTGTTCTCTGATGGACACATAAGTTTTAGGATTGTCTTGCACTCAGAGAGGGCTTTGCAGCCTGTTAGCAAGACTTATTAGAAACCCTGCTAGATGATCAACTAAAGTTTTGTTACACATGTGCTTTAGGACTACATGCCTCTGCCTTCCTCTGAGACCTGCAAGAGGGAAGTTGCTAGAAAAATAATTTATTTCCGTGGAGAAGCAATTCCATCCTCATCATTTTATTCCACTTGTGCTCACCAATAATGAGTACAAATTTTCAAGAATAATTCTTCTGTGCACAGATGTATTTTTTGATAAGGGTTATTAGAATGCAATTTTGCTGATTTAGGCATATTTTTGGTATCTTAATTTTTTAAAAAAAAAAAAAACACCAAACATGCTACATCATGATAATTGAATTTCGTGTCTTGACTTTTTTGGAGAGCTATAATGTGCATACATGAGCATGTCTTTTTATAAAAACTGCACATAGATCCACCTGTTCAGTTTGCCTACTCAGCTTGCACTATCAGCCTCAGTGGGGCTACACCCAATTCACAGCTGCCAACCTGGCAGAGATCCAATATTAGCACTTCATCTCCCTACCTGTTGTTAGCAAATAAGATTGATGATCTTAGAGTGGGAATTATATGGGAGATGCAGAATGAGTGCAAGATGATTGGCTAGGGTGGGTGGTCCAGATTAGCTAAGGAGCTCTTGAACCCAGATCCTATTTGAGACCTCCCTGCAAGTTGCCTCTCAAGTAATAGCTTGTTTCCTGCCTGTTTTCTGGGCCTCCATTGGAAAAATATGCACCTTTCTGCATGTGCCACATAAAACCCAACTGTTGCTGCAGATGGGAGAAGTGGTGGGTGGGATAGCCAAGAGTGAAGGGGAACAGCTGCTGAACAGGCAGCCTCTCACCACCAGCCCTGTCTGCAAAGCCCTTGGCACCCTCTAGGAGCTGCCTGGCTTTCTTCTCAAGCAGCCACTCCCCATCTCCTGGGTGGTCGGATGTGTCTTATAGAGGAAAGCCGCCTGTCCATCTCCATGGGGCACCACATAATTGGTAATTGCGTTACACCAGCACCGTCACTGAGTGACATTTTTGGAGTCATGTCCCTGGCTGCTAGAAGAACACACCTGTTCCCTTACCCAGCCATCTCAGCTGCTCTGGCTAATTGCAGCTTCCTTGGGCTTATTGCACACCCCACACTGCATGGGGTCTGGGTGGCCGAGCTCAGGGCTCTCACGGCAAGACTTTGCATGGAGTCCATGCAGAGAGCAAGTATCCTTCCACAGGAGCTGAGGTGGTGGTGGTCGTAGGGCACAAGGAGGGGTCAGCCCTGTGGCAAGTGGCAAAGCCCTGTGCTTTGGCTGAGTTCTAGGACTGGTATTTTTGCTGTGTTTAGTGGGCTAATGAGTGGGGCAGGGCAGAGGGTTGAATAGGTTTGAAAGGTGGTGGCAGGATTTCCTCCTTTTCATGACTGAACTGCCTTTGCTTTCCTTACTTGTTTTCCTTTAAATTAGGAAATTATTTGCAGTGATATGGTGGTAAATCCTCTTTGCAGATTTTGCTTTGCTGTTTTCATAGTTTGTTCCAGGCTGAGATTGACGTAGTTAAACTGTCTCAGTGCCCAAACAATTGGCATTACAGCAGGAAAATCCAGAGAACACTTTTGGGACATGAAAGCACTGTGTGCACAAATTACATGAATAATGCTAATATCTGGGAGATAACATGTACTAGTATGTGAATATGCAGTCTTTCTTGTTTGTATAAAGCAACTTGCTACAATGAGAGTGTTATATAGTCCTAGGCTCTTGTGACCTACAAAAGAGAATAAAGACCTGGTCTGTTTTGTACTTACACAGGCATGAAAAAAATCTTCTTACACTTTTTTCCCTGCGGTAACTCAAAACCTCTTTGACATTTTCTTCCGCTCCTCCATGTTACTGAATAAAGTCTCTCCTGGGCTGACAAGACTATGTATGTGATACAAGTTGAAATTCAGGGGTAATTTTTATCTGTAAGTAACAAACTTTAGAAAATGAGTCATCCTTCAGTATCTAGTGTGAATGAAAGTTTGTAATTCAAATTCTGCATTTCCTTCAAAGGCGAATTTCCAATCTAGAGATTGGAAGCAAATTTTTACACAAGCAAAGGTGTTTCCCAAAGAGTTTTATAACAAGATTCATTAAAACCTGTAGCTACATAAAACTTTGGACTATTATATGAGATACTACTTTCATGCTTTTTTCATACATTGAAAAACAGCAAACCTAAGTTTATGTTTCACTTAATTATCTGAAAATTGATCAAAACAAATTGTTAAATAATGAGAGTTTTGATTTTTATTAGGGCTGTTGTGTTTGGGGCTTGGGGGGTGGGGGGCGCGAGCAGGGGGTGTTTGCTTGTTTTGGAAAATCCAGTGTTGATTTTTGCAGACAGTTTCAGTATACCAGAAAGGCTAACTCAGATTTGAGAACTGCTTACATTTTATTAATGAGCAACTGGCATAGAGCAAAATTTCTGTCAGTCTGCTACTTATTTTGTCATACGGGATACATGACTGCTGTATTAGCTATTGCCAAATAAAGTTTTGTGTCACTTCACAAAGGCATTATTTCATTTTATCAGGCAGAAATACACAGCCAATATAAATCAGAATAACTCAGCCAAAGGCCATACTGTCTGACTATCTAGCTTGCAGTCTGCAAAGAACCGGCTCTGTCATCTTTTTTCTCGTGGGAATCGTACTCCCTCACCACCGCTCTCTCTCACTCGACCACGCCCAGGCACACACACCCTTTTCTAAGTTTGCTGTGTCTCCTCCTCCCATTGTCTCGTGCAGTGGCAGCTTTTGTTCACATTATCTGCCACCCCGCACCTGTGTGAACGAAACAGGCACGGAGCAGGGGATGGGATGGCTCCCTCCTCATTTGCAGTTACGTTTTTCCAAACCATGCTCCGAGTGCCAAAGGTCATGCACAGCCAGTGGCATTATTTAAATTCCCTTCCTCGACAAGATTATGCCATGGCAACAAAACTCTGTTGTGCTGACTGGAGGTGGGAAAAACGGAAGCTCTAGGATTAAGTAAATTTGTGTTAGAATAACTTAATTAGCAGTAAACTGTACACATACCACAACTAGTAGATAGTGAAAGTTGAGCAGCAGTGGGAAAAGAAGGACAAGGACAATCCTACGTTTTCTTTGATTAGGGAGCCCTTCCCCCAGATCTGACAGCTCTTTTGCTCTCTACTGACACTGTCAGCAACTGTGTTTCTTCTGTGGCATGAGGAGATTATATGTCATTTTCCTGATGCTAACCTTCTCTCCAACAATCCTGTAACTTAGCATCTGAGTTTCATTTGAACTATTCCTTGAACCAGAAAGTAAGTCCCCTTAAAACTGTTTTATTAAGAGTGGAACTAAACAACTTGGCACTTCCTGAGTACCACTGCTGTGTTTTCTAATTGTCTTGTTGAAAATGAAAAAATTGTAACCTCTGGAAAGTGAGGCCGATGAATAAAATCAAGAGCTGTGCTGGAAGAAGGGTTTTAGAGGTCCACCCACACCTCATTTGCAGATCAAGAGAATTTTCTCCCCACTTTTATATAGCAGGAGTGACAGCAATAAAGAGCAATGCACATAAAACGGGAACCATGACATAATCTATGAAGCTGATATCGTGCCAATAAGTAACTTCGTTCCAGAACCAACCCTGACCACTGCTCTGTCACTGAAGTCAGGCAAATAATAAATTGAAGTATTAAACCTATCTTGGAAGTAAATAGTAGCTCTGGTTTTAGAATCTGGAGGAGAAGAAAACCCATCAATTCCTTGATTTGGCATCTTACAAAGCAAGTAGCCTCAAGCTCCATAGGAGACAAACTTTTAAACCCAGTTCCCTACTACAATGCTGCCTCTTTTCTTCACCTGAGAGGAGTGTTGTTTATTTCTCTTGTAGCATATTCTGTGTTTGCCTTATTTAAAGAGACTAGCATTATTTCCCCAAAACCCAATAAAAATGAAACTAACCTTGACAGCAGGGATTTCTAAAATGGAAAGAGCCTGTATTTTGCTTTCAGCAGACCCTCCAATGCTGTAGATCATACCAGCTGCGTAGCTTTCTGCATGTTGAAAAAAATCCAGTTTTATTTCAAGGAAAAATGAGATCTCAGCCCCAATTTGATGTGCTGGTTACTACAGCATTGTGAGTTGGTGAGTTTTTCAACTTCTGGGTTCTATGCAGAGCTGTCCTTGTCCTCAGCTTACATGGAAGAGAATGTCTAAAAATACCTCTTTATCTGACTAGTTGTGTCTATTTTCTCTTTCTAAGAAGAGATTGGCAGCTAGTTGTAGAGAGGGACAGGATCTCAGGAAAATAAGAAAGTAAAAGCAAGGAAAAAAGTGTGAACTTTTTTCAGAGAAATATTTTACAGTTTAGTTTGGCCAGCAGTGTGTAAAGAGAAGAATGATTTCTGGGAATAGTTTTGTGTCTGTCAGCCTTTTGTCTACCGTATTGTCAATCAAATTATAACAGTTAAGGTTAACACATATTTAAATGGGAAAAGGAAGAAAAGGGAGAGGAGAGGAGAGGAGAGGAGAGGAGAGGAGAGGAGAGGAGAGGAGAGGAGAGGAGAGGAGAGGAGAGGAGAGGAGAGGAGAGGAGAGGAGAGGAGAGGAGAGGAGAAAAAAGAAAAGAAAAGAAAAGAAAAGAAAAGAAAAGAAAAAAAAAGAAAAAAAAAGAAAAGAAAAGAAAAGAAAAGAAAAGAAAAGAAAAGAAAAGAAAAGAAAAGAAAAGGAAAAGAAAAGAAAAGAAAAGAAAAGAAAAGAAAAGAAAAGAAAAGAAAAGAAAAGAAAGAAAAGAAAAGAAAAGAAAAGAAAAGAAAAGAAAAGAAAAGAAAAGAAAAAAGAAAAGAAAAGAAAAGAAAAGAAAAGAAAAGAAAAGAAGAGAAAAAGAGAAAAAGGCTAAATGTGTCACAGTGACTTCTAGGCCAGGAATCTGGCAAAGGGTGCCTAAAAGTTATTTCAGCTGATTTCAGGATACAGAAAAATATCTGCATGCTAGATTGTGGCATCTACTATAGGACTGATAAATTTATAGAGCAGAAATCATGTGAAACTCATCTGCTTTCCCAAATGTCATTTGTTTAAATAAGTGCTTTTGGGAAAAATCTTACTTTGAAGTTTTTGGAGCACTTTTCTTTTTTTCTCTTAATGGGTAAGCAAACAGTTTATATGTGAAAATGCTTTTGTGGGAGAAGCAGGAGATGCTGCCAGTAATGTTTCCTGGTAAGACCTCTGATTTTTTTTTTAAATGGATTATGGATTATCTTGTGATAGATAGCTCTCTTATAGAAAATTAACTATCTGACTACTCCAATTGACTTTGTATTCATTTGCTTTTCTTTACAGAGACCATATTTATACTGTTGATATGGACACATCACATACAGAAGAAATTTATTTTAGCAAAGTAAGTAGCTTTTATCGTCACCCAGAAACCAAGGACACTAGAACAAGCTTCAAATAAATAGGATGATGACATTGTTTTAAAGAACTTGCCAGCAGTGCTGTAAAACTGTAATAAGCAAGTAAGATGGCATTGCTAATCATATTTGGGGAGAGCTAAAATAGCAATCACATCTTCTGTAGATTTCTGATAAGTGGTTTAGCTGGGCTGACAAGCAATCTGCACTGAAATACAGTGAAGTCCCTGATGGAACCTCTGTCAAACATCTATTAATTTATATGCAGCAGTTTGCTATAACAGCTGTACTATCCCAATTAAGTCTACTGAAACTTCCATCCTAAGAAGCAAGTTTCATATTTTCACATGCACAAGTTTGTTTTCACTTGTGCAAGAACTGACTAAATAAAATCTTACTATGACATCACTTTCTAGATGTATTCACATTATCTCCATAGGAAGTTGCATTCAAACAACAAAAAGCTTTATCTGCATTACTACATTGTATATTAACATGAATATACTGAAAATAATCTCCCTTCAGCTCTTTTGCCTTGCATTCATATTGTGTAACATATGTTAAACACAGCTTTGGTCCAACAGAAGAGCATACAAATTTGGGCATTGGATGAATTCCAATGGAGGAGGGATAGTGCTTCATTATAACTATGAATGATGCTGAAGATGAACTTTTTTACTCATTAAAGAGAAAGGGCACAAGTTTATAATGGAAATGAATGTTCATGGTTACTCTTTCAGCTTGGAGCCCTCCATGAATGCACAGTGCCTCAGTCTACTGATCAGAAGCGCTGTCAGAACTATCATGGCAATAGTGTCTAAGGTGATGTCATCTTAGGCCATGTAATTTTAAACAAAGTTTTATAACAATTAATAAGCCTTCCACATTTGACCATTTTTGAAACTCAGCTCAAAAAATACCTGGCTGGGATTTACCTGTAAGTCTTCTGGAGGAAGAGTGTTAGCAGATAAAGTCAACAGTGTCTTGACAGGTGAAAAACTCTTGGAGCTTGTTAGCTGAATTGAAGTGGTGAGAATTACCTGAATTTTATTTCTTTCCAGATTTAAAATGTTGTCTTTCATAATGCATATTTCATTTAGAATCCAGTGAATTTATGGCTTATAGTCCATAAATGACAATTCTGATTTGTAGAGCAATATCAATTAAAAGAGAACATCTAGTACTTTTGAGAAAAGTACACATTTTTCAAAGTTAGCCTGTTGTTGAATTCTGTTAGTTTAAAGAAAGAGGTATGGGTTTCCAGTCTCTTGAATTGGAGGGAAAACAAAGTTAAATGAATGCTCCACATCACTGAATCTTCATTGTTGTGGTGAATTAATCATGGAGAAAGAGTGCAGAAAACTTTCAATAAACGTATGTTCAGAAGCTAGTCTCCCCTAAGGGACTTCTACTTCTGAAATCAAAAGTAAAAACCTCTGAGTTCTAATTGATTTCTTTCTTTATTCTTGCAGAAATTGACATGGAAATCTAGACAAGCTGACGTAGACACATGCAGAATGAAGGGAAAACATAAGGTAAGCAATTTACATTTCTTCTGCAACTGCCACTTTAGTTTAGTTGCATCACTATTATCTCAGGCTGCTGTCTGTGATGTGGAATGGATCGTGCCATTCACTTCTTACCAGTAATTGCTTTTTCCATCAACTTACTGAAGGCTTTAATTCGCAAAAACAGTTCCCTTTGAATGTGATAAAATATAATGACAGAAGCCACAGCAATATTCTGAAATACTTAAGGTATTGAGCAGGTCACAATGCTTATTGCTTACCATTGCATCAAAAGCCAAGTGCTGCTGTCCATCCTCCTGTGGGAATTTACTGAGGAGTTCAAGTAAAGCATCAGAAAACATGAATATGGGGCTGTAGAGGGACTGTTTCTCACACCACTTTCACCCTCCTGTAACCGATGACTGTCACAAGAAGTATCATAATTAGATTCTTTGATTCTTTACATCTACTTCCCCATAGATGGAAAGAAGCTTTGTGTCAGTACATTGTAGTGGTGATGTCACTGTCTGACAGCGGCACAGGTGACAAGATCAGATTTTCCACTCTTCAGGAAAGCAGTTTTCAGACAAAATTCACCTTTGTCAACAACAGCAAGCTAGGAGCTGTAAGATGAATGGTGTATCTTCAGTTCTTTGTAATTTTTAAACCACTAGAATATAAATTAATTACAATTTGCTCATTGTCAGTTAAACATAGTCAAAATAAGGCCAGAGTATCACCATGGGTACCAGCCAATTTAATTTTAAACCTGACAATGAAATATCACTGCTTAAAATTAAAAACAGATACTCAAAATGCAATAGTTGAAGTAGTTTTTATTATTTTTCTTTAGGATGAATGTCATAACTTTATTAAGGTTCTCCTAAAAAGAAATGAGGATACACTGTTTATCTGTGGAACAAATGCATTCAACCCTTCTTGCAGGAACTACAAGGTATGTATTATGTTTGTGGAATTTCACTTATGCCTTGTCTTTTGGTTGGATTTATTGTGACTGTTGGCAGCAGCATGAGGTTGTCATTCGGCTGTGCACCTTTCAACTCTGAAACATTTGTCCTGACTTGTTACGCTGCTACTGAGTTCAATGTTGATTGGATTTCTGAGAAAATCTCAGAACTGAATACCTAGTTCTTTGCAACTCCTGGACATCAAGAGTATTGCCACTTTGCATTGCCCTCCATAGGCGTGAAGTCCTTCAGATCCCTGCTTGGGGATGTAGTCACTCCTCAGAAAGTTCCTTAGCTTGTCACTGACACTCACATCAAGTCATGGACTAATATTGGGGGTTACTTCTGAATAGCATGTTTTAAAATTTCTATTTTACTGTTCTCAGTCACAAACCAATTCTCAAGATGCTTGAGGGCATAGCAAGCAAAACCTGAATTTCTTGTGAGCCCCCCAGATAGGGATGCTGTGGAGATCCTACAGCATAGTGTGCTGTGGAAGTGATGGAACAACAAATCTCCACAAGGAACAGTACAGCAGGACAGTGATCTATTTCTCACTTGCTGGAGATCTGCAAAGCCAAAACATTATCTAGAGCAGGGTAGAAACTCTGATGGTCTATGTATACTTAACAATAATGCCCTGAAGCCAATTTACTCCTTTGGCATAGTGTATCCCAGTAGTCTCCATTCCAATAGGATCCATTTATTGAAATATTTCCCATTTTCTTAGGCTTTTACTGTTATATTCTAACTCCCAACAGTGGATGTCTCTGGAGTAGCTTTGAAATGAATTTATTTAGGCATTTAACATCCAGACTCTGCTTTTCTAGGCACTGTTATGTCCCACAGGTCATTTCTCATCTTTTTTCCTGGAGAAGTAAAATTCAGTTTTACTAATGCTGCTCCTGACAAAATCACAACTGTCATTCAGGTTTTGGGTTCAGAGTTATTGTGAAAAGGCAGAATAAAGATATTAACATCCAGGAAAACTACTTCCCTAGTGATATTCACTGTGACTGCTACTCTTCCTTGGTTTTTGTGCCATGATGCTTTACCTCATTTAGCCACTATAATGGCTGCAGTTTAGAAAACACAGGAGAGAAGTGCAGGGTAGTATTTTCTTCCAGTCTGTGGGGAAAGAACCAAATTTGAGTAAGAATACAAGCCTGTGTCGTGGTAACTGTGAGGTACAGTTAGCTGCTCTGTTAACAGCTGTTTCTTTTATTCTTTCTTTCCTTGCCTGCTCCTAGTATGCAATGAAGCTTCTTGATCTCAGAGCTGTATTTAGTCTTCTAGTACAGTTTGTAATTTTTTATCTCTGAATGCCATTAATGAGGCTAACAAATCTCAGCCAGTCTCCTTGTGTGGAAGTTGTCTTTTTAGATACAATTGCAGATTTCTCTGGCATCCTGATGTGAGGGCATATAATGGCCTCCTTACTCTTACTCCAGAGTTTTGATCCCCCGATGCAGGGTTGGATAGTTGGATCCCACTGTCAATCTTCAGAAGGCCTCTGCGACACCTGCCCTGGCTTTTCCTCCATGTATTCCTTCATTATACAGAGAGAGAACTAAACATGCCAAACAGAAAGCAGGGCTGTCTCTCAAGCATGCCAGTGGTTGTGAGGATGAGTCCAGGGTGGGGAGCTTGGTGCAGGAAAAGTTACTCAGGACTCTAACTCATTTCCTCTCACTATTACATGAAATGCTTTTCAGCCTTTGAGTAAACACAACTAACTCCCCTCAGAGTGGATTTTGACAGGAAGGATACATGACAGAAAACAAATGATCACAAGTCATCCACTGAAGGACTTGAAAGCTGTAACATACAAATTAAAAGTTGGTTTAAGTTGATGGTGCTGTGTGGGTTATTTCTTATGCTGTGTGAATCTTTACTGTATGTGATCTATGCATGAGCTGGACAAGTTGCCTGAATATTCTACAAAGGTTCTTATTCCCCAAATACAGTAGTATAAGTATCTTAAAGAGTAAGAGTTGTACAATTCTCCCTTAGCGCTCCAAACCTTCTTGAACTTCATGTAAAGTCAGTCTGTATATTTGTCATTATCAGTGCCCAGGGTGAATTTATTTCCCATGAGTTGCATATAAGCATCAGAATTTACAGTTCCTGCACAGATTAATTCTTGCCTGATGATAAGAGGATTCTCTGTGACAGAGACTCAACTGGTATAATGAAACTTGAAGAGCATCTTTCTGAATATGCAAATCAAGGAAAAGAGCACCACTGTTGAGACTAGAGAAGAAGGATCTCTGGACTTGGAGGAGAAAAATGCACACAGAAATATTTGTCCTACTGTTGTTTCTTCCTAATGCTGTGGTTTGCAGTCTTTTCTGTGTATAAGAGCGTTTTTGTTGGGTCACTGTTAGAGATAAATTTTGGAGCCTTGCCAGAACCACAGACCACATAGCCTACTTCAGTTCAAAACAAAATTTGTATGCAGATAAAATATAGACTGAAGACTTTTGTAAAATGTGTCAGACTTTTTGTAAAATGTGTAACTAAATGATTAGCTCCAAAAGAATGCCTGACTTACTGAACATACATTTTTCAGACTTATTTTATTTAATGCCATTATTTTTGTCAAGTTTCTACTCCATAGTCAGGGGTAAAGTTAGAGAAAGGGTCTTTCCTCTGCCCAGAAAAGAAGAAACACTGTCATAAGCCTCATCCTGGGTAAGAATTTTGTTTCTTTGTTTCTCTATCTGAGGAGCTCCCTTTGATTTTTCAGATGGACACCTTGGACTACCTGGAAGAGGAATTCAGTGGAATGGCCAGGTGCCCCTATGATGCAAAGCATGCCAACGTTGCATTGTTTGCAGGTAAAATTATGGAGATAAACTTTTTACTTTCCATCCTGCAGCCCAGGCTTGGGATAACACTGTGCCTCTTGCTTGAGCCCAGAATGCCTAAATCTAAAAGGTGTCAAAGGAAGTGGACAATGACTAAAAAGAGGGCGTGTAAGGAAATCCCTAGCAAAAAAATCTTTCCCTTCTTTGAAATTAACTTCACTGTCATCAACATTGCATGAAGCCTTAGTTTCCTGGATCAATATTTCAGTATTTCCTGTATTCTTGATAGTGTGGCCAGTGTGAGGCACCATTTCTGGCTGCATCCAGCTTTTGTAAACGTCAAAGGAAGTCAAGGCTTGTGTAAGCTTTAATGAGGATTAAGTAGGGTATGTTCTTTAACAACTCTAAGCCTAAGCTAATAGTCATAATAAAAGGAAGTTAGGGAAAATGCTGTGGCATGCCCTTTTCTAGATCTAGAAGGAAAAGGAGGGTGATTTTTTTTTTCTAAGCTGAAATCATCTTAATACCAGCTGCTGTAGACAAAAGAAGTGTATTGATTAGTGGTGATTTATGCTGCATGCAGCAGAATAATGTTAACTTCTATTTCTATTACAGTAGTTAGAAAAAGTGAGATCTTACAAATATGGTTAGATTTGGCTGTTGATCGTGCAGTATTTTTGTATATCTCATCAGGAATTCCTGATTAAATTATTTCTTTATTGAACTTCTCTTAATGTGAACCCTGCTGATCTTTTCTTAGATCTGGCTGTTAGATAGGTGTTGAAAATAATAAAGACATCTTCTGTAATAATGTGAGTCCTGTTCACATAGGTGTGATGCTATAAAACAGAGCCTGGGTGCTCACATGGGGATAACTAAGCTATTCCTCTGAAGATTTAAGAATGTGCAAGCATTTCAGCCATACTCAAACGATTCTCTAGCCAAAGCGCTCTATTAAGCACTATTATGTTTGAGGTATCATCACCTACCTCACAAAGGAGAGATTTTATAACCTGTTTAAATTTTTTTTTTTTACTCTTTATAGTGCAAATAAATGGGACTTTTTGTTTCAAGAATAGTGATGATGAGAGTGGTAGTATATGATTTCTTAATTCCAGTCACAGGCAGGAATATACAGTAGAAATTCTTTAATTGTAGCAAGTAATTCATAAAGCATGGAATGAGAGAAACTCCTTCAGAGAAATATTTTTCCCATGTATCTCAGACTCTCTATCCTTACTGCAGTCTTAATGACCTTTCAGAAGGGTCTTTCTCAGTGTATTGGCCAAGAAAGAGTTTATGACTAGCCTATTGTAAATGTGCACTTTGAATGCAGATGAAGTTTGGAAAGATGACTCCAAATTTGTCACTGAAGAAATCTTTGCATTATTTTAAAATAAAGAGAATATTTATAGAAATTATCATACTCCTTCATGGTGATTCAGAACAAATTTGATACAGTTCAAATAAATATTTGTAGAATATGTCCCATAAATCTGCTAGCTTGAGAAAATTACCGTTATATATGTCTTGCATGTTGATACTCATGCTAACTTTTCAGAGTGCACTGAAAAGCAGTTTCAGAACAGTTTATGGCACTAATCCAGGTCATCTGAGTTTGTTGTATGCACTTACATGAATATGGCTCCTTTTGCAGCCTGTAGCTATTACAGCTGATATGTGCAAATTGTAGCTGGTCACAGGAACTTGGCAGGAAAGAAAATAATGCATGGTTGTATTAACATGAGTTTAGGCTTCCATGTCTAAACAATTGAGCCTTTTATTCTACGTTAAATTTGGCAGGGGGAGGACATGACCTGTTGTAATTATTTTTCTGTTTTGCTAAGAAAAAATTATCATTCTTAAGTAGCCAAATAAGGACAAGAATTACATGAGTCAGAAAAAAGCAGAGAAGGAAGGACTTCCTTGTCTTGAGGGAGAACTTCATGAGTTTTAATTTATGGCCATTACTCCTCATCACAGGGCACCACTGAAAACATTCTAGCATCATCCTCTTGGCAACCAGCTTTGAGATAGTTGTATGCATTAATGAGATTCCCTCTCAGTCTTAAATTAAATGTTGTCTGAAGGTATAAGGAGAGCTTGGCCAATAGAACCCTCTCTGCTTTGTCCTGGGAATGTCCTCAGTGCTGGTGCCTTCAAGGCACCAACATAATCTCTGTTAAAGGAGATGCAGACACAATAGAGATACAATTTTGTGGGCTCATGCTGCACCGTTTGTGCTTCTATCAGACATTGTGTTCCAAGATCTGTCTCACACATGAAAACCGTCGTGTACAGTTACCATGGCCTGCAAACAAGATAGATAACAAATAAAATTTTAAAATGCTGCTGAAGATTGTACTTTTATGTCCATATAGTTTTGTGTGTTTTGGTTGTCCTTGGGGTGCCATTTTGTAGGCCCTTTCTTATCACTTGTCCTTCATTCTTTAAGAGAGAGGAATGCATAGTTCATATGGGAAATGCTTAAAGTGCATGCTAGAAAAGAAATATTGATGGTCAATCTTCCTCCATCTCTTTTCATTCCTGTTTCAGCAGGGCTCCCAGCATGCTATTTAATTTTTTGTTGATGATCTTTGGCCGAGCAGAAGTGCTCTCAAAGGGAGAAATTTTCATAAGTGTCAATTAGCTGACAGTCTTCAAGCCCTGTCTGGTTTGCACTCCCAGTTAAAACTAACAGTTCTGTTACATTTGTGTTGCTGACATACCTAGGCAGAATTTCTGAGCATTGAACTACTGACTTGTGACTGGATAGGGTAGTTCAGTATGACATACCCAAACTGAAGAAGAAAAATTATTCCATGAGGTTATTTTCTTCCACAGTATTCCTCTGAAATTACCATTTTGCATCAGTGCTCAGTTCCATTTACCTAGCTGGTTTTTTTCCTTCCTTCAGTGTTCCTAAGGAGCCTGTGATGGTTTTGTTTCCCCTCCTCATCTGACTGATGAGAGAAGAAGCAGTTGTATTATTTCTAATGCTCCTCCCCCCTTGTTTCTTCTCTCCTTCCTCTCCAGAGGGAAAGCTGTATTCTGCCACAGTGACCGACTTCCTTGCAATAGACGCAGTCATATACCGGAGCCTTGGAGACAGCCCAACCCTGCGGACAGTTAAACATGACTCCAAGTGGTTGAAAGGTAGATAAACAAACATGGTGAAAAAGCAGCATCTCTGATGAGAGTCTTTGATTTCTGACAGACCTCTTTGTCATTTCATTTCACCAATGCTTTCTGGCAGAAAGAAGGAAGTAGATTACATCTCGTGCTTACTCTGATCTGTTTAAAGTTACTGGATTTGACAGAAGCTGTGAGCCGGGTAGATCAGAATATGTATTCCAGTGAGCTTTCCAAGCTGAAATCCACCAGTTTACATCTGTTGGATAGAAAAGTTGGAGCTTGCCCAGGGCTCTGTGTGCTTGGGCTGTGTTTGAAAATATTCCTGCCACAGCACTGTTAGGTAACAATAAAGGCTTTATGAAGTATAGAAGGTTTGTCCTTTAATGTTAAGATTCTTTAATGAAACTAAAATCATGGGAATATTGCACAGGGCCTTTCTGTTACAGTTCTTAAGGATTGTACTGCTGCCATTGAATTAGGCAATTTTTGTGCTCTAAATGCCCTCATTGTTAAGGATGGTGCTGTTTAGCTTCATGTAGGTGTTAAGAATTGTTAACATTTGGAGTGATTTTAAGAGAGAGCAAAACCATAGTTTCAAGTCTTTTTCTGCATACAGAAATGTTTTGCCAGGTGTCAATTTCAGCTGTCCCACTTTGCTTGCTGCTACAGACACGTGTAGGCAGAAACAGTTACGTGGTTTGTTATTCCCTCAACTCACAGCCTGCATGCCATAAAGAGCACTGCTTGGACCCCTCAGGCATACAGTTATAAATGCCTGTTTACCTTTCCTCTTACTCCATGCAGGGCAGACGTATTAGTGGCAGAGACTTTACTACTCTGCAGTGATGTCGCACAGACTTGTTCCCAGCTCTCCTGTCCCCAGACAGTGGTTCTTCTGCAGCAGACTTGTTTGTTCTGAAAACTGATCAAGTTTGCCAAACACAGATATTTCACCTCTGGATGTTAAGTGTGAACGTATTTGGCTTCTCTTTGCATTCTGTATCTTGTACATGGTGCCTAAATCAGGTGTCTTGGGTTGCTGTTTTTTTCTAGAACCGTACTTTGTTCAGGCAGTTGATTATGGCAATTACATATACTTCTTCTTCCGGGAAATAGCAGTGGAGTACAACAGCATGGGAAAGGTAAGGGCAAAAACATTGCCTTAAATGACTTTGTCAGATTCAGGAGGAGGAAAACATGCTATTCTTGGACCAATGCTGTTACGAGTGACCTTGAAATGAGAACCATAAATCATGATGACAAGGTCAGCATTGTGAGAAGATTCCTATTGCTCAGGCCAAAAGGTTGGTTGGAGTGAAACATTGCACTGTCTTGAAAGGAAAATGTGGTTTCTTACAGTGATGGTGTATGCTAGAGTTTCTTTTCTGAAATTATAAAAAGCACAAGGCTAAGTAGTTAGTTCAACATAGTAGATAATTGTTAAAAATGGATTCCAAAGAAGGAAGAAATTTTTCTTTAAAAATATGAATTAGAGTGCTGAGTAAACAGGGTTAGGAATTTTGTGCTCTGCCATTCTGCAAAGAATAATTAAACACTTTCTGCTTTTGCTAATTTCACAATAGCTTTTTGACTAAGCAGTCAGAAAAGCTAACCAAGGTCACAAAGGTGGAGAGCAGGAATAAAAGCCCAGCAAGATTTGCATCATTTTTAAGTGCTGAAAACACAAGAATCAGAGCAGCAGTGTGGGTTGCAGGGATTGTGAATATGAAATGTGCTTTTGTTTGGGGAAGTAGAAAGCTAAGCAGTCTGTATGGAAATGAGTTTTATGTGGCTTGAGAACAGATCCTCATGGATTTATGGCTGTATAGTAAATCCCACAGTCTTATCTTTCATAGCACACAGTTCCAAAGCTTAATTTTTCTCTGTTTCTTATTTGTCACAGATTATAGAAAAGTGGTATTAAATTAAGCACCTTGCTGTGTTATTCCAAATGTTTTAAAAGCAATATTCCAACGAAGTCTTTAGGTCAAGCAAACATTTAATTTTCTCCATTATTTTTGCTCTATTCCTTCCAGGTAGTTTTCCCAAGGGTGGCCCAGGTTTGCAAAAATGACATGGGAGGATCTCAGAGAGTGCTGGAAAAACAGTGGACTTCCTTTCTCAAGGCTCGGTTGAACTGCTCAGTTCCTGGCGACTCACACTTCTACTTTAACATACTGCAGTCAGTTACAGATGTTATCCATTTCCATGGCCGGGATGTTGTTTTAGCAACATTCTCCACTCCATATAATAGGTAATAGTCAGAATAACCTCTTACCTTCTGTTTCCTTTATGTTTTGCTTTTCACTGCAGTTCCTTTTTACTTTATGTAAGCACCAGAAGTGATTGCTCATATAATGTAATTATTATGTACTCTGTGCTTACTGATAGTTTGTGCTTAATTTTAAGGTACCCTGGTATTGCTTACTTCATACCTGATGACTTAGGGTGGCTTTCAGTCATTTACTGTCTGGACACATACCTTGGACATACTTTTCTTTACATGGGAATAATTCACACCATCCACCATGAAGTGTTGTAACTTGCAGAATATTATTCCAAAGAGAAAATACAGTATTTTTTAATTCACAAAGAAAGGGCTCTGTCTGTCCTGATCATAGCTAAACCTCCAAGAACCATGTTATCTCCTTCTCTTTGTTTTATGTGTCCCTGGTGACTCTTGCATTGATCCTTGACCCTGCATTGACCCTGCTGCCCCCTGACTCTCCAGGGAGAACCAAGGTCTTGCTGGCTGGGAAGGAGGGTCCCCAGAAAACTTATTTCATCCTTTGCATGGTTATCCAAAAGCATTGGTTCATCTGTAGAGATTTTATTACTGTTACACATAATAGTGTGTTTCTCTGGAAGTTATCAAAAGAGTAACTGTATCTAATTATTGAGAACTCCCAGAGAAGTTAAGAAAAAGTAGTTTTCTAATTAAAAAATATATCGCAGTTTCACAGAGTAACATTGAGCTGAAAGAGGAATTTTATTGATGAAATTCATTTAGTTTTGCTGTACCCTTGCCACCCCTTGTCAAAGCCTGAGCTCAGTGAGGTCATTCACAGAACTGACTTCAAATAAGAGTAAGCCTGGGCCTGTAATGTATAATCACTGCTTTTGACATCAAAACAATAGGAACTGCAATGGAATGATTATGCCACCAATAGGGAATACAAGCTTAAATTAAGATGACCTCTTTTCATGCAGTCTGGCTTAATAAAAGCAGGTGAACAAATAGGGATTCAACATCAGAAAATAGATTGTGTCTCGCAATTATCTCAAAATTGAGATTGTCTTCCCACTCTGCTAGTATTTCCTGTGGTGTATCATAAATAATTCTTTTTCTTAAGTCTTATGTTTTAAAATTTAAGCACTTGGTGTAAAAAGCAAAATACTGTTTTACAGGCCACAGGTTTTGCCAGACATGGAAGATGACAGGAAGGCATATATTCTTGGAGACTGCTTATTAGCAGACCTGGCAGCCAGGAGGGCCACCCTATCCTGGAGAGACAGCATTGCCAGCCAGGCAAGGGAGGGGATTGTCCTCCTCTGCTCTGGACTGAGGCAGCCTCAGCTCGAGTGCTGGGGGCAGTTTTGGGTGCCACAATATAAGAAGGGTCTAAAGGTATTAGAGACCATCCAAAGGAGAGCTACAAAGATGATGAAGGACTTGATGGGAAGCTGTATGAGGAGTGAACGAGGCCACTTGGCTTGTTCAGCCTGGAGAAGAGACTGAGGCAAGACCACACAGCAGTGCAGAGCTTCCTCATGAGGTGAAAAGGAGGGGCAAGCACCAATCTCTGCTCTCTAGTGACCTTTAAGAGCACTTGAGGAAGCTGAGTCATAGAGGCTGAGGTTGGATATTATTAAAAATAGTTTCTTCACCCAGAGGGTGGTTGGGCACTGGAACAGGCTCTCCAGGGAAGTGGTCACAGGTTACCACACCTGACTGACACCAAGGACCATCTGGACAATGCTCTCAGGCACACGGTGTGATTCGTGGGGTGTCCCATGCAGGAGGAGTTGAACTTCAATGATCCTTGTGAGTCACTTCCAGTTCAGGCTATTCTGTGATTCTGTAGTTCTATGAAACCTACTTCTGACATAAATGCATCTCTCATTCCTCATCCACTAAAGAAAAGTTGTGACAAATACCTTTGGTCTCTAGAACAAAGTTTCCTTCTAGACGGAAGTGGAAGAGATCCTTCAGTCCAATCAGAGGTCACTCGGGTAGAAGCTAGTGTTGAGTTGTAGTCCAGTAGTTCAGAGGTGGCTTGGATCTCCTTGGCTGTGACCCACAGTACTCCATCCTTATCACTGCAGCATACTACAGACCTGCAATCTGCCACCCTCCAGAGTAAAAGATGCTGCAGTCCTTTCAGCACAGCAATGCCTCCATCCATATGTAGTTGTGTGTTGAGCATGGGTCTCAGCATTTGAAGTTGTGTGTAACACACCTCAAGATAATATGGTGGGTTGTTTTTTTTTTTTTTTCTTTAGGACTTAATTCAGCAATGTGCAAAATATTCTAGCTGGAGTGGGTCTTGAGCTGTCTTTTAGGATGAGGTCCTCTGTGTGGCCAAATACACACCCCTGACCATCTCTTACCTCAACGTATATATGGCTGCCTCCATTTAAAACTCCTGCTGTGTAGTATCACATTAATATAGGGCTTTGAAGTTTCCTTCCATATAAAAAGACAAATCTGTGGAGATCAAAGTAAGACTACTGTTGTTTTTCTTCCATAAAAAGCATTTTTAATTTTTTTACTATTCAAATGGTTGTTTTTCTATCAATTTATATACCTTTAGGAGTTTAGCTTAATCTGTAACATATTATAGTTCCGACATTTTTTCTTTGCTGTATAATAACCTACTAGCTAAGAGCAGGATTGAAAGCCTCAGCCAGCTGGGTTCATGCTATTTGCCCAATAAAATCAAGTGGTGGAAGTCAGACACAAATACAGTAGTTCATGTACAAAAAAAAACAAGATAGGGGGATAAATGAGTATTTCATGCTTTCAAGTGACTGATCATGGTAAACCCATAAGCCTTTCAGAAAGTATGTAGGTAAGAATATAACTCTGTTTGGACTATGTTGTGGTGCAGTTGCATGCAAGTATTCAAGAAGTTGAAATTTGGAATGCTATGATCTTAAAATAATATTAAATTTGCTTCTATAAGCTCTTTACATTTCATTGAGTGGAACAAACTCCTGAACATAGTTAAGTCCTTTTTGTCGGGAGCACTTCTTGGATATCAGGCTGTGGGAGCATGAATGAATTCCATGTAAAGGCCAGGTAAATGGCACATTTGCAGCACTCTTCCAGTTTGATTATAACCAGCTTCTGAACTGTCTGCAATGTGGTTTTTGAGGCACGGCAGGGACTACAAGGGTTAATACTGAGAGATGTTATGACTTAAAATTCTTAAATTTCCAAATAATGGATTCTGAATGAGACTGGCCATTACTCCTCATGCATTGCCAGTGATAGCCTGAGTTTCACTGATTCCTTCCCTTCTTCAACATTGTTGAAATTACTTCTTTCTGTAGAGGCTTTGAAATAAATTCTCTTGGCAGGAGCTGATTGGTATTCAGGCTTCCCATGGAGTGGCTTTTCCTGTCAATACCGAATTTAGAGTTCAGGACTGAGTAACCTGGGACAGGAAGAGTTCTACAGAGCATATATTTCGCTCAAGGTTTTATGCATAACTGCAGGATGAGTAACGATTTCTGGGAAATGTCACTTTGCAGCATCCCTGGCTCTGCAGTCTGTGCCTATGACATGCTTGACGTTGCCAATGTATTTACTGGGAGATTCAAAGAGCAAAAGTCTCCAGACTCCACATGGACACCAGTTCCTGATGAACGAGTGCCCAAGCCCAGGTATGTTTCACGTGTAGTGATATTGTTCTGTTCCTTCGTGCAGGCTACAGAGGCTTTTGATAATTTGAACAGCCTTGTAAGGTGCAGATACAATTATACATGTTGCAACAGTAAAGTAAAAGTTGAGTTGAACTTGGATCTAAACTATGCAATTGAGATTTTTCCACTTAAATGAGATTTGTGTAACATATATCAGGCCAGCATCAGATCCACTTGCCCAGAATAATCACTTAAGAGTGGTGTGAGTTACACAGCTTTTGCAAATTGGTTCAGTAATGGATATATCTCATTACAAAGCCTGCACCAGTTCTGCAGTTTGCTGTTCTATGATTAATATGCAGTTTAAATGCCACAGTGCATGATTCATGGAAAATGAAAAAAGACCATTCTACCAAACTGGAGATTCAGTTTACCTCATTCCTCCTATGAGTTGTTTTCCCCACTTCCATGTGTTTTCATGCATCTCCTCTACTATATTCTTCATATTTCTTACAAGTACCATTTTATACAAGTTGCTGTTGACAGACACTTGTTAACTCATTTACACCAATGGCATTTTGCTCTGAGATATTGAGATGCATATAGATAAATCAAATTCATTTATCTCACTTTAGCTTTACAACTTTATTGCATGTTTTACTTTGCTTGTGATATCTTAAATAATTTCAAAAGAAAAAAACATCTGAAGTACTCTGTGCAGTGTTGAACACCACAATATAAGAAGAATACAAAGCTGTTGGGAGCATCCAAAGGAGGGCTACAAAGATGGTGAAGGGCTTAGAGGGAAAACCATGTGAGGAGCAGCTGAGGCCACCTGGCCTGCCTGGAGAAGAGGGGACTGAGAGGAGACCTCATCACAATCTACAATTTCCTCATGAGGGGAAGAAAAAGGGCAGGCACTGATCTCTTCTCTGTGGTGACCAGTGATAGGGCCTGTATTAGGGAAGGTTTAGCTTGGACATTAGGAAAAGGCTCTTTACCCAGGGAAGTGGTTGGGCACTGGAGCAGGCTCCCCATGGAAGTGGTCACAGAACCACTGTGGTCACAGTCTGACAGAGCTCAAGAATCTTTCGGACAACACTCTCATGGCACATGTGTGGTTCTTGAGGTGTCCTGTGTGGGGCCAGCTAGGAGCTGGACTTCAGTGATCCTTGTGGGTGGGTTCCAGTTCAGGATATGAGTCTATGAAGCTCCATGGTGGACTCTGAGCTTCTGCCTAATCCAAATTTGGCTCATCATGTTTTGGATTTGCCAAGTGTAGTATTACTGTGCTGTCTTTATTCTGAAGTTGTCACTCAAGAGGAGAGCCTGGAGGCGATTGGAAAATCTGGTAAATTCTGTGTCTGTTTTCAGTCTGAGCCTTTGTAATGCAGCTTCTAGCAGTGTTGCAGGATTTTCTTCTCCATTTTGCGGTGTTTCGAACAACTGGTTGACACAATGGTCTGCCTTGGGAGTGCAAGGCTTCATGATGGCTCCAAGGTTATTTGTTTAGACCTTACTTAGATATATTGGCAGGGAAGGCAAAAAGAAGAAGGAGAAATCACTTTCAGTGGGGAAAAAAAGAGAAAGTTGCATTACGAGTTTGGGGTGAGCCAATAGCAGGCTAACTGTTATGATGAAGATGGGACAATATTACTCTTTCTAAGCCTGAAGGAGATAATGTAAAGTGAATTGTGAACAGTGTTTCACATACTTTTGGCAATCAATCTGCTTAATAGAAATAATCATTACTTCTAGCTCATGTTGAAGTACATGACAGGCACCTTTGAAATAAGGATATTTATATCTGGGTGTCTCAGTATGATGTGGAAACATTACTGCCCATATTGATCCTAGCATTTCTCAGAAACCTACCAGAGCCCTTCAGGAGTGTCTCTTGCTTGTTTGGCCAGACAGCAGGATTTGCTCAGATTTATGCTCGACTAAACCAGTTTTGAGATTAAAACAGGATTAATCCAATCATGCTATTAGGATTTAGGAGTAAATAGGCCTCCAGATTAGAAGCACAGAAACTGTAGACACCATGGTGCCAGAAGGTGCAGGCTGCTCCCTCGAGTTCTCTGGGAATATTGCCTCATGGGTCAATGCCCTTGCAAGGACCTAGGAAACCAGTCATGCCCTTGATTTCTCCTTCTCTCCACCTATTGCTAGTTCTACATGCAATTACAAGACAACTAAAGTATTTTGGATATGAAGAAACGAGAGCACACATTGTCTGCATGTAACATTCCTTGCTCATCTTCTTTGGGACCAGACTTGTTGACACAACTAGTTCCTTTGAGTCCTATGCTACCTTCCCACACGAGATTTATTTACCTAATGTTTGAATATTTATTTAAATCTGAGCAACATGAATGATAGGACCAGTCATGTATTTGGTTCAAGTTGGCATTACTCTTGAAGTCAATGCCTTTACCCACATCAAATGTAGCAGAATAGATGAAAATTGGATGATGTAGTGTTTCGTCTTCCCATCTCACACTGGCTCAAAGGTTTGAAGAATCATAGTGCTGTAGAAAATGGGATTGAATGGGCCTTTCGTTGAAGAAAATGCCTTACACAATATTTACAAGCAAAACATTTTGCTGCTTCTTTGAGAGATGGCCTGTCCAGGCAAGAAGATTGCACTACCTCTTAGGAGCAGGTAGATTTTAGAAACATCATGAGCAGGTTTGCATTTAAGTTGCCAAAGAATGACAGATAAGTTTTCAGTGAAAGTTCTCAATGAGCTACCATTCTTAAATCATCTCATTCAAATTGAACAAAGGGTAAAACCAATGTTTACATGGATGCTATTCAGTTTGTCTTCTCCAATAGTCTGTTTTCTATCAGATGTGACTAAAAGTGGCATTCTTTCATACCTGTTAAAAAAAAAAATTAACCTCCTTCTGTATTATAAAGACTGGTTTTTTCCAGGAGAGAGCAGTCAAATAGGCAAGTTACAGATCAGAAAACACCTCAAGCCAAATGCACACATACTGTGATTATGTTTCATATGATTGGATAAATTACAAACTCTGTGTGTAGCACTCCTGACAAAAAAATTTGAGCTTGTAAGTGACACATGAAGTCTTTTTGAATGGAGGACAGAGCAGGATTTTAGGCTTCCCTTGAGGGGCTCAACAAGTCCACCACACTTCCTGATCCTCCTCCAAGTTAAACTCCCGTAAAGGACATCAGATTTCAGTGAGAGCTTTATCACAAAAGAAAGCTTGCCCTGGATGTCAGATAAGTTTTCTGGCTTTACTCTCTTGTTTTATATAGGCCTGGTTGCTGTGCTGGCTCTACATCATTAGAAAAATATGTAACATCTAATGAGTTCCCAGATGATACTCTGAACTTCATCAAAACACATCCACTGATGGACGAGGCTGTACCTTCCATTGTCAACCGACCCTGGTTCCTGAGAACAATGGTCAGGTACGTACCAAGTGAATTCCTGTCCACATTGTAGCTGTCAAGTTGTGCTAATGGCCTTGCTTCGAATACCCCCCAACTCCGTCTATGTCCTTAGTGTCCTGGGCATGAATCCAGCTAGGAATGGGGGCAGAGCTGAACAGAGGCTGCGGAACTCCCCGAGCAGCTTTCAAGACAGGAAAGACCTCAGTCTTTTCCAACCAAGTTGTGCTTAAAACGGATATTGTAGGAAATGCTGTGCAGGGAAGGTTTACTCACCTTTTGGCTTATGGGTCAATGCTTGAGACAGCTCTGTGAAAACTTCGGGCAAGGATCAGCAGACAACTCAGGAATATGTACACAGGATACAAAAATATCTGACAGGATATATTCACAGGATATGTAGATTTCAGTCAGGTTATATACTGGCAAGCTTTAATGTTTGCAGAAGTGTATAGGCATAAGTAATTGCATAATCTGCATCCTTTCTATAGCAACAAGAAAAACATAATAACAGATTTGAACAAAGACTCGTAAATCAGCAAGTGTTAAATACACCATCCCCTTCCTATCAAAATACATTCCCACTCTCTGCTGTGGCCATTATATATCTACCCTCCAGCAATGAACAGAATATTGTGACTAACTTTTGCCATACTTTCCTCTCTTCCCCTTATCAAAGGTAGAGTATTGTGTTGGACATCTAGCTCTGGAAGGATCTGACTTAGTTATAGTAATGTATCTTCTGTCAGGTTTTTCTGTTAGGTTCCGTACCTCCACTCAAAGACAAGAACAGCAAGCTTCACAGAGTGCTTCCTTTTGATAGGCAGTACCATCTAACTGGTGCCAAACCACCAGTATACTTGCTTTCAAATTGTGTCATCCCAAGGTTTGATATCACTTCAGCACTAAACTAGCTTGGTGGTGGTTGTATGATTACTTTTAGTGAGGTAAAACGATATTTAGAGTCTTATTATTGCACTGACAGAGCTTTTCCTGACAACAAATTTGAACCTAGTTCAGCTGCTTTTAATGTGACGGGGCTTGAAATTTTGAAAACAGTTCACTGTGCTGATTATCCCTGTCTGAAGAAATCACCGGGCTTTTGGAAGGATAATTCCTAAATGCCCTCAGACTCCTAGCACCCCTTCCACCTTCTGAACTTCTAGACACTTCTGAACTTCTGGATGCTTCTGCTGGCTATTGGATATGTGGGCATGCAAACACATGAAAATTCCCCTACATATGGGGAGCCAAATTGATACAGTGTTGATTTCTAGTCAGATAGGAAAAGTGCTAAAATGTGTTTTGTGGTTGCTAGAAGTCTACCATACACTTATCTGACATGAGGAAAGTGATTAAATAAATGGCAATTCTGTGATTATCTCTGTGATTTATCCATGAAAATGCTCTATTATTTTAGATATCGCCTGACCAAAATTGCTGTTGACTCTGCTGCTGGGCCATATCAGAACTACACCGTGGTTTTCTTGGGGTCAGAGAAGGGAATCATCCTGAAGTTCTTGGCACGTACAGGAAACACTGGTTTCCTAAATGACAGCCTTTTCCTGGAGGAGATCAATGTTTACAATCCTGAAAAGTGTGTATCTGATTCTTTGTACTCATGTGCAGGTGACTTTGAACTTGTGATATCCCAGAGAATAATTTGTCCCATAGAAACAAAAGTGGTTAGAGAAGCCAAGTTTTTTGAGTAATTTTAAATTTTTTAGGGAGGGGATGTCTGCTTATCAGTCTCTACATTGCAATAAGACTTTTTTATTCAGTATGTGTAGAAAATAGCCCATCCTATGCAGCAGCTGATGGATAATTAAAAGTGAAGTTCTGGAAAGGAAGATTAATTTTCTAATCCTATAAAAAACCCTGATTCCTGTCCAAACAACTCAACAAGCAGCAAGCTGCTCTCCAAGGGAAATTTTCCACATTTCAGTCTTCTTCAAATATGCCTAAGGAGGCTTTGAAGTGAGCCATAATCATGCAGAAACTTCAGCTACTGTGAGTGCTGGAGAAGAATAAACATTAAAATGAAGGGCCATCAGAAGCCTGTCTGGTGGGCTGTCTCTCTCCAATTCTTAACTTCCCTTGCAATTTTAATACTTGCTTATATGTCTATCAGTATTTTTAGTGGCTATTATGTGTTCTTTTTCCTTGACTTGTTTAATTCTACCTTTCTTACGGATTTTTGGCAGAAGTTTTTGTGATTTTTTTTCCAGCCTGGGGGATAATTAAGGTTTCTTCCGGCTTCCCAAGAGAGCCCACTTGTAACCACAACTCACTTTTATCCAAATCAGGTGCAGTTACGATGGCATGGAGGACAAGCGGATCATGGGAATGCAGCTTGACAAGCCCAGCAGTGCCCTGTATGTCGCTTTCTCCACCTGTGTCATCAAGGTTCCCCTGGGACGTTGTGAGCGTCACAGCAAATGCAAAAAGTATGTGTTTTGTAGTGGCTGTCAGAGGCCTGTGCAGTGGGGAAGCTGGAGCACTCATGAATGCCACCTTGTACTCTTCTCTCCCAAGGGCCTGCATAGCATCCAGAGACCCGTACTGCGGATGGGTGAAGGAGAGCGGGCTGTGCGCACAGCTGGTCCTTGGCTCCAAGTGAGTAAGGGCTCTGGCTGGATGGGCCATGAAGCTCTGGCAGTGGTGCCAGGCAGTCTTGAGCAAAGCTATTTGAAACATGAGGCTTTTAGAGAGGGAAAAATGTGGGAAGTGTTTGTTCCTACCTTATTTGCATTCACCTCTGAAATGTCTCATGAATTTTTTTTGATGTGAACAGTCAGCTGATTGGTAACTGCTGAAAGAGGAGGAAGAAGAAAATGAAAGAGCTGTGTTAAGGTCCGCATGTTATCGAAAGGAGTGAATTGGTTGGATATGTCTGGACCAGCCTACACTGGAGCCATCACAGCTGATTAAAGAGGCAATAGAATCCAAATTAAATTACTGAAGTAATTTGTCCACTGAAAACAAAACCAGTCCTTCTAATTTACTGTGCATTACCAAGAGAAACAACAGAGCACAGTAAGGGCTTAAAACAGAAAAGTTTTAGAGAAGTGCTGGATCTCCCCTTGCTTAACAGCAGAATTTAATTATTTTATGTTAATGAAAGTTTGTGAAGGTTACAGGGAACAAACCCATTTCAGAGCTCACATTTCTTGGCCACTTCTGACATGCCACATGACTGCCCACTCTGAGCTAAACAGCTGTACTACCTAATGGTAGTAGTGGAAGTGTAGCACAGACATCAGAGAGCCTTGACAGCCCTACATTTGACACCACTTAACCCTGCTTCCCTACAGGTCCTCAGTATATAATGGACAAATTACAATCCCTGTGTTTCTGTCTTGTTCTTAATTTGCTGATTTCCCCAATCTGCTGGGGATGCTGTAGCTGTGTCTGTATATGCTTGACTACAAAAGTGTGGGCTGTTTCTGATTTGTTAAAATGCACCTGTGTCTATATCAGGTTTTTCATCACTCCAAAAGTGCTTGAGACTTCTTCAACTTCCATGGCAAGTTGTAGGGGACTTCCATACCTCACTTTTAAAAGCAGGTCCCACTTTCATCAATAGATCCATCAAGACAGAGGCTGTGCAGCTTGCAGTGAAGTCCAAAAGTGAGCAAGGCAGCTCATGTTCTATCCAGCGCTTAGGAAGGAGGTCCAGATCAGCTGTGAAGATATCTGGTGAAGTTCTAAGCCAACAAGAGGCAGAGATGTTAGGCACCCTCCTGGAGTAGGTGACAGTGGAGCAGGTGTTTTAAGAACACAGAGTTAGAATGAGTTGTCTGCAAGGGTAATTATGCCTCAAGGGCAGGATCCTAATATAGACAAGAGCTTGTATTTGGAAGTTTTCCAAGGTTCTTGTCATTCACCTTTGACCACACAGAAAGTTGGAAGAACAGTGTCAATAGTTCTCCAAAATCACAGAGAGAGGTTGGGAGCATAAGCTGAGCACATCAGCTAGATAAGCATGTGTTTGTCAATAGAGACCCCTGAGTTAAAGGGAATACATTTTTGTGGGATGGACCTTTTGTGGGACAGACCTTATGCCTTGCAGCCCCATCTGGTGCTGTACCTAAGTGATTGCTGAAATGCAGGTTTCTTCCTCAAGCACAGTTCCTGCCTAATGGGGGTTGACTTCCTTCTCACACCAGAGTGCCAGTGCACCCAATCTACTCTGTGCACAGGTCAAGGTAGGGTTAGAGTTCTCACAACATCATGTATGTAACAGTTTAAAAAATGCAGGTCTTCCCTTGGTAACAAGGCATGCAGTGGATTTTTAAAAAGTAGTAATATAAAGACAAAGTATCATTAGAAGCCAAGAAATCATTACACAATGATTAATAGCTCAAATGTGTATATTGCGGTTTTTCAGCCTTTGTGTGGAATTTCCAAAGAAATAGCCAGTTTCACAGCAGGGATTTATTTCAATTGAGCATGTGATAATTTCTTTCTGATTATGCCTGTGACTGTTGTTATTCATACTGTTTTGTTTCTATTATTTAGACTGGCATTTGAACAGGACATAGAACGTGGCAATACAGATGGCCTGGGTGACTGCCAAAGTAAGCAAAACTTTTACCTCTATTTACCATGTGTCACAGTAGCCTTCTGAATGCCTCAAATCACCATTACCTGTCAGGCATTCTTTTGTAACAACATAAGGCAAAAAAAGGACAGCATTGTAGCTAATAATGCAGGTTCAGAAGAAGAACAGTTGTTTAAATGTGTCTGAGGAAAATAGCCCAGTTCACATGATTTATACGAACACTGGACTTCAGATTGGTTGCATAATGAGGAAAGCTCAGCTCTAGAGGATATTGATTACAGCAATGGCATAATGAATTTGGGTCACTGTCTTTATTAGCCCTGGTGGTTGGGTTGTCTATGTAAATGTACAGAAGTGGCTTGGTTTCTTGGTGTAGTCTGTGAGTTGGACTACATTCCCATGCAGCATAGTGAGACAGTGAAATATGTCTTCAGTTTTGGATTTGGATCAAGAAATGACAACTGCTTAGTTTGTGAATCTTAGGGAATTTTACTTAGGGAAATCTGGACAACCTCATGGTATTAAGGGTCAGGTACTATTGGCACTGCCTAAGAAATTTTAATGGTAAACCTTAAGAACTGACGGTGTTAGCTAGAAGCTTAAACACAGTCTTTAAACATTTACAGTTTTGTACTGAAATGCTTAAAAGTGCATAGAATGCACAGCATACAAAGAAACCATACATGCTGATTTCTGAGCCGTCAGGAATACCAGCATCTGTGTTCAGGACAGTTCTTGTTCCAAATGTTCTCACTGAGGTTGGTTTGATTCTGAGCTCCAAATATTATTTATAAATCTTGTGAAACCAAGACTTGCATTCTTTTCAGTGTAGTGTGCACTGATGCAATGAAACTGATGAAGCTGAGGAATCTATGTACAGTGAGAGAGTCATTACTTCTGCAATACAGAGAAAAATAACAGGGGGCTAGACTGTGCCATGGGACATAACTGCTCTGGAGAAAGCCAGAGCCTTCTCATGCCTTGCGCATCCTTATTCAAGAGCCATTAATTACTCTGATTGCTGTGCTTGAAGGAGTACAAGGATTTCAGCCTCTGTCCTAAGATAGGGTAATATAGACTGTTGCAAAGATTTTGAAGGAGGTGTACACATAGGCCTTCCCTCTATTCCCCTGTAAAATGGGTTAGCACCAAAATCAGGCCAGTTCACAGCTGGTGTATTTTTGCCCTTTTCAGCCAGTTCTGCTCTCCTTGGGCAAATAGGTTGTGCAGGAGTGGACTGTACCTGATATCAGTTACATATAAAAGGAGGGTAGGAAATTATTCAGGAACAGCACACTGTGTTCATGGAGAGAGATCTGCTTCTGTGCAGAGAGCAACAAATCCCATACCCTGCTTAAATCCCTCTTTAGCCCTGAATCATACATTGAACCTCGACACTGCACAGAGGTAGATTTCATTTCCTGCTAATGCAGCTGATTTTATTACTTCATGTGATCTTGAGTCACCTGAGTTTTGTCCTCATTGACTCACATGTCTGGCTGCATCCCCTGCAATGCCTTGCCTTAGACTAGGATTTGCAAAGAAACCAGTGAGGATACTGGCCCTCTCACTTCGATACCTCCTGTACAGAGCAGGTCATGAGCACTTTCAAAGCCAGACATTGGTTTTGGGTATGTCTGAATATTAGTTTTGCCTGGGTCCTTAGTGTGCAAATCACATGCTTATAAATATCAACTGAAACATTAACAGTTATTAGCAGCAAAATACTTAAAAGAAAAAACAAGATAGAAATAATGATTTTTTTCCACTGTTATTTGTCTTTCAGATTCCTTCGTAGCCCTGAATGGTAAGGAAGTTCTTAGTTTCAATATTTACTGACAGCAAATCCAGTTTGGAGGAATCACTTTTTACTAAACTTTTTTATATTTTCATACTTTTGTTATATTTAATTTTTCTTCCCAATTTGTTTTGTTCATAGACATTTCAACTGCTTCACCTGATCATGAAATGTCTTACTACACAGTGTATGGTCAGTTTATGAGTGTTTTTTAAAATTCTCCCCAAATCCTTGTGTTATCTAGTAGTTCCTGTACTCAAATAGTTGTTACCCTATTTTACTTGTTTTGTCTTGGTTTTGAGGGCCCGATTCACTAATCATAACTAGGATTAAGTCACACCGCTTGATTTTCAATCCCTCTTTTCTTGTCTTCCCTCAAAAGTGTCTCCATTGAATTAAAGTCAGATATGGCCTATTTTAATGCCATGCCAGCAGACATGATTAAGAACATGCTTCATCTGAACACTCAAAGAAGTACTTGGGTACAGTGATGCATCTTACCTGTTTACCAGGACAAACAAGGTAGTAGCTCACATCCCATTCATGAGCTATCCAGGCTGGTGCCATGACTGCTACAGCAGCCAGTCAGGGATACCGTAGGGAAATCAGAACTATCTCCGAGTTACAGAAAGATCTCTCAGAAGGAAAATTAGCCTTTTACCCATGTGGTTTGAGACTGGATTATGCCTCAATTCCTGAAGGTTTTTGTCACTTCTAGGGTGAGTCATTTATGTTGCCCATTCAAATTTACATAGCTAATTAAATGACCTGAACAGAAGAGGATAATTTCTGCAAGCCTAGAGTAGCAGATTCCCATGAGGCAGCTGTTAATCTGTGCTCACAGTGCTTTCTACCACTTTGTTCTGCATATTTGGAAGTAGATTATACTGGTTCTTGGAGTGAAGAATGTCTTCATGAGAAGTCACTGTAGAATAAATAATCACTTTTAATTCAAACCTAGACATATATTGCAATAGCTTTTCTTATAGATATCCTGAACAAAGACAAGTACTCACAAGCTAAGAGGATGTGTGGTATTGCTGCCAGTGAAGTCAATGGCAAAATTCCCTGTGAGGTGGGAGCTTCCTTATGAAGTTGCTTTCAGGCTGTACAAGACTAGCAGTTCATTAGGGCTAGATCAAATTCACCATACGTTTGGCTGAACATGGCAAGAGGTAGATTAATGTGAAGTTGTGATGAACTTTTAATTGATCCTTTCATCTTGTGCCTGCAGAGTATGTACCAATGACAGCTCAGTACAGCAGAATATAAATAACTGAAGGCACAGTAATGCTGCTCAACATTTGTAAAAATAAAATCAAATTCTCCCTACTGTTTATTACCAGGAAATGAAAAATGTGCAGGTGAAACTTATTTGAAAGTATGGTAATGAAAACCAGTGAAGGGAATGTACAAAATCAAAGGCAAGTTGAGACTTTCTAATACATGGAAGACTCACAGTTTCATCTGCATATATGGTTTATACTTTCTTCCATTGTGAAATTGCTGTATTTCTAATGCACAGAGCAATAATAAAAGACTAATAATAAAACCCATACTGATGAATGTTAAGATAAAGATAGTGGCTTTAGGCATAGTGCTGAGGTGCCAGAAATGTTCTAGATTTCCTGGTTCTAAGTGAATCCCATAGTCTGCAGAGTTATAACTGTGGAACTGTGGTTCTGGATCCTGCTAGCTAGAGTATTAGTAGGTACTTTAGTACTGATATTTTAATCTGACCAAGAAAGCAGAAAAGTGTTTCAAGTGAACAGCAGAATGAAAAAAGCTGAAGTCCAGGAGAGTTCAGTTAACAGAAGAAAGTACATTTTACTGTCCAGGTATGTCAAGCCCTAAGACAGACTCCATAAATGAACCCAGCTTTTAAAGTTGGACCTTACAGACAGGTACAACAGAGAAAGGCTGACCGAGCATTAACATGGGTTGCCGTTTATGTCCTGTCTTTTACAGTTTATTTCATTGACCCCTCTCAGGTATATCCTGATAACATGGTCTCTGTGCAAGTCAGCTCCTCCTTTTATTGGTTTAACTAAAATATCTATTCTGATATTTTTGCAGTTGGGCTATTTTTTTTTACCTACAACTAGATCATCCCTATAGATCTTCTGCATCAGGGGTGCAAAAATTTTAGGATGAGGTAGTAAACCAGTCTCGGTAAACATGTTCATGTTTGCCAACTGTAGTAACTGGTCTGAGTAATTTTGTATCTTGAAAAAACAAAAAAATTATGGATGATCTATTTTGATGTTAATGAGTACAGTTTAATGCAAAGGTAAATGGTATGTTGTAATAGATTAAGCCTCAGAATACTGGTACCAGAATATGAACTGAGTGAATGCTTAGTGGGCTAAATACACTGAAAGTCATCTGAAGCTCCAAAAGAAGTCAGAAGACCTGATTCTCTTCATTTATGCCACTATTTATGCCTCTCCTTCAACAGACTTACTGCCAATCTGTACCAGTGTGAATGAAAGGAGAACCAAGCCCTCAGTCTTTGTATTCTTGGCACCAGCCTGCTCCTGAGTTACGTAGGCTCTCTTCCTAAGGCAGTCTCACATGATCAGTTGCAAACAAGTAAAGTGCAAAGTCCAAGCAGGTGAGTCAAGTGGCACCCAAGGAGAGGATAGCAGACTGAAGATCTGAATGCAGAAACTCAGAGAGAAATTATATTTAAACAAGGAGATTAAGCAAAATCACTCTGCAAAAGTCTAAGCAGCTTCAATTACCTTTGGAAACATTAATTCTTAGTGAATTGGGCCCTTATATTACCCTCTAGCCATAGGCCTTTCTCCCTCTATAGTATTGATTTAACTCTCCCTCTAATTGTCTAATTAGGTTGCTGTAGCTGTTAATAGGATAGCGTGCAGATATCTTAACCTCTGAGATTCTAATAGCTTGTGCATATTAGACCAACTATCAAATACTGGTAGTATTGAATCTCTGTCTTTGTTTTAAACTTGAAAAAAACCTCTTTAGATTTTACAAGTGCACTTCAGAACAAGCTATAGTTACAGAAGTGCAGCCTTTCTGAATCATTATCTGTGCTCATAGGCACTAAGTGCTTTTACTCTGCCTCTTTTACTTGATTACAGCACTCCAAATGAAAAGTTTTTGCAAATAATGGAAGCACCTAAACCAGGTTTTTTTAAAAGTGTATCTATTTGATTTTTACATGTTTTCTTTAAACAAAGACATTTGAAAAGCACTATGTGTACAGTTATTCGGATACTTCATTTTAAAATAAAGCCAGAATTGGTTTTTCAGATGTTTTTGTATTAACTATTATTAACACAGAGGTACTGGCAACACCTCAGATGTGCTAAAGCCTCGTTAAATTTCAACAAAGCTTATTTGCAAGTCAGAGTGGTAAAAAATGGTGTAATGGGAAAAAAGGCCCACTACATGTTGCAAACTATTTAGTGCATTGTAAAGCCTTGATAATGGCTGTGTGAGAGAGGGCCAGGACTGGGTTGCCTGCCACTTCAGTCTTTTCTTTGTTTATGAGAGAAACTTAAGTAGCTCCTACATTTGTGGTGCCACTCTGCTCAGAGGTGAAATTCACCCAGTAGGACTGGCTATTCAGGCACTTACAGGACACTGTGATACTGCTTCCAGGACCAGTATCACGGCCTAGTAGTGTTTGCAAAATACAGCTCTGACACAACTGGTACAGGCTATTAAGATGCTCTGCTTCCTCAAAATCAAATGGAGGAAAGTTTGTCTCAATTAGCTGTGTAAGCTTGCCTCTCAGTGTGCAGTAGACTAATACCTTAGTAACAGAGATAATAAACTGATTCCTTGCATTTGTGTGGAACCCCTTTCTACCTAATGACCATCTGGTACACATTAATATCTTCACAAAGCCTTAGCTCTCCATTACCAGGAAGTTCTCTGTGTATTGGCAATATATGGTTCAAGACTTTTATTTTTTTTCTCCAGAAAATGTGTCCCTTAGGCATATATTTCCTCTAGATTTCTGTGTTATGAAAAGTTTTTCTTTAACCATACTTACAGCTTTTCCTTAGAATTCCTCCTTTAAGCACACTTAAAAGGGCAAGTGTCTGCAAAGAGATATAGGCATATAAATGCATATCAAACACAAGCATAAAATATGATTGCTACTTGGCAAGATTTTCTTCTCTTTTACCTCCTTATCAAGCAATGACTAATTGCTTTCTTATGTTGAGTGCAGCATTATGTATCAGCTGATCATGTACTGTACACATTACTGTTGTTTCTGAACAGGGTATAAACTTGAAAACTGGACCCCATGAATGCTTGCACTGTGGTTTAATCCTTAGGGAAAAGAAAACATGAAAATGCCATCATTTCTATTTTCTAGCCTGTTCTCTGTCCTGTTATTTGTCTTGTTCCTTGGAGATGAGCACAGGAGTTGACAAGCATAAAATAGTGTTGGAATTAATGCTTTCAGGATCCAGCATAATCTTGCTTCAAGAGGGTGTGTGGTTTTTTCGTACCTGTCCCTTTGGACACAAACAGTCCTGCTGCAGGACTGCTGTGGAGCAGGCAGCACATTTGGATTGGAGTTCAAATGGAGTCCTCTATCTGTGTGTTACCAATGTTCCCAACCATGCTGGGGCTTATGGAAACCTTTTAAAAGAGGATAACATTTGGCTTCTCTTTTCTATTTGGGTGACATTCAAAACTCTGTCTTAACACGGCATTTAATTTGCTGTTTTAAAGAAGGATGGCTGGGAGAAAAACATACTTTCCACCATGGGAGGGTAAAAAATAATCCACTGCTCTTGTCAGTATAAAACCTTCAGACTGACTTCCAGAGCTAAATTGTGTTAACAATTACCTGTAGTTGAAGGTTGGCTTCATGGTGAGTACGCTGTAAATTTAACCAATTTTCCTTTCTAAGCATACAAGGTAAAGGTGTTCATTGTGGCCATATCCTATACAAAACATAGTCCAAAGTGCTCCCATATATAATTCAATTCAGTAAATCAAAAGAGCTCCTCAAAAACTTAAAAAGGAGCACAGACTTTTTTTTACTGTAAAGCTATTAATATTCAACAGGACTTCTTTAAATCATAACAGCATCTTAATAGAAGTTGCAGCATTTTCCTGACTTCATCAGTAGTTCAACACCATGAAGCTGGTGAAAGGGCTGGATAAAATAAAACATGTGGGTGCATCTAAAAGCATGGGGACATTGGTGGCCAACATTTAGATTTTTGATTGTCGGAGAAGAATTGAGGATCTAGGTTCATCATCTCTCTCTAGACTTCTGAGAGCTGGGGCTGTAGGGCTTTAGAAGCCATTTAAAACAGCTTTTTTGAGATGCAGATTTCAAAAGCTTTGTGCTAATCCAGGAGCTGTTTAAAATAAACTACAGAAGCACAGTCTCTACCTTCCCAGCTCTCTGCCTTCTCTGTGAGGCTTAAATTTCAGCTCCTTGTGTTGATCTGTCTCTGCCCCAGTGAGTCTCAAATTATTTTTCTGAGCAGTGAAGCAAGATCAAGGAAAGAAGCAGGGAGAGCATCCCTGCTAGGCAGCCTGTAGCCTGGTGATTGGACTCCTCTCCAAGTGAGATTCATCTAAGGAAGGACAATTAATTTGCTGGGCTGTTCAAAAGGGGACAAGAGAAAGGAGGACTATTGTCAGTCTGTCTAGCATTATCTGATGAAAAATGTTATATTCCATTCTGTCTGTGAATAATCCAATTCTGTTAGTTTGTGCTTGATCATGTGTCAAAAATAATTTTTTAATGAGCTCTCTAAGGAAAGTAGGTAAGAAAATATTGTTACACATCAAACTAAGGATAGAGTTACACATCAAACTAAGGAGGCCCAGAACTCCATGAGTCCTCATGCAAATAACTCACTTTTTCACATGTGCCAAAAGGAAACTTTCAGAATGGTTTTGAGGTCAAAATGTTGTGGTGTGGATGGCATTTGGTACCCCCTCCCCAAAGCAGAGGAGCCACTGGAAAGTCCATGTGGGAACTGTCTTTCAGAGACAGTAGACTCCAAGCATCTCAAGCACTTTAGATGCTGATGTTCTTTCCTGATCCAGCTGCAAAGAGTGTATGAGTCTACAAGCATGCCCTGTCGCATCCAAACTACCTTGCAAATTGTGTTGTATTTCCAGTGGGGCAAGTTCTGTGAATGTGCTGTTTGTTGGAATGTATATGATGTGCAAGAAGGAGATCAGTCTTGTTCAGGGCAACAGTGACAATGTCTAGAGCATTTGTAATGGAAAAAAGGCATGTGAGACCTCAGTCTCAGCTGCTGCTGGAGTCACAGATTCTTGGGCAGACCCATGCAGTGAGGCATTGTCTGCGCTGTCACTCTGAGCAGAAATGGTGTTCAGTCTCGTGCTTATTTCAGAGCCATTTTGGACCATCAGCTCAGACAGGACCAATAGTGGTGGTGCAGGCGGTGTGAGCAGCTGAGCTGGGACATTTCCCATCTGGAGGGGAATGCTGCAGTGTGAGCACGCTGGTGTTAGGCAGTCCTTCATTCCCCTGGGGGCATGAAGTAGAATGCCTCGTGATGTCACTATTTTGTAGTTCCAGCATTCCCATTCAGCTTCAGCCATTTTGGACATCATTCTGTTTTAAATTGATTTTTTATTTGCTTTTTGGCTGAGCTAGTATCAGACAGCATGGGCTAACACTTCAGTTTCAGTCAGGCATGTGTCCTGAACCCAGCTGAAGAATGCTTGACTCGGAAGAAGTGTGCTTACCCTCTTTCATATGCATTTAACTCTTGTTGAGAAGCACAGAACTGCCAGCTCAGTGGCAGCACTTTTTAGCACCCTGATCTGGAAGGTTCAAATCCCCTCTTCCTTTGGAGTCATGTTTTGAAGAACTTTTGAAACATTGCTCAGCCTAAGACAAGACGTTCACCTGTCACGGAAGCAAAGCAGTGCATATGTCCCTGAGCGTGGGGAAGTAGCATGGTAAGTTACTAATGAGACTTGTCTTCCCTACCTGTATTTATAATGTAAACAGGACACTCCAGTTCCCTAGTCCCAAGCACCACCACTTCTGACTCTCGCGCTCGACAGGGTTATGATGCTAGGGGACGCATGCTGAATTGGAAGGATCCACTTGGTTCATCTGAAAATACAGATCCATATGTGGCAGTTTCATCCCATAATCATCAAGACAAGGGTAAGGCCTTGGAAATGACATCCTGTGGTGAGGAGGGAGGGGGAGAAGGACTAAAGTGTAACTGCTTCCAGCTGGCTCAAAGTAACATGTAATGAAACTCCTGTGCTATAATTAAGAGCTTAACATAAAGTCTGAAACTAAATAGCCAGTCTTAGACTCAGTCCTAGATAATTCACTGCCTGAGGAAACTACACAAAACAAACAGAAATGTATGCCTTTATAGAGAGTTTTGTGCATGTGTATGGGAAGGAGGGAAATGGGGTATTTAACTCTCTTTAAATTTGATCTGCCCTGTTCTCTGACAGGGTAAGATCCATGGCTTCCTATTGTTCTTAAGGATGCATTTTTATATTGCCTTTCTCTGAATTTCCAAGGCAGCACAACAGTTCTCAGCGAATTTCACATTATTTCCATCTCTCAACAATCATAGAATCATAGAATCATGAAGTGCTTTGATTTGGAAGAGACCTTAAAGATCATCTTGTTCCAATCTCCCCTGCCATGACCAGGAATACTTTTCACTTGACCAGGTTGTTCCAAGCCCAATTCAGCCTGGCCTTGAAGTTTCAGGAGTGGGACATCAACAACTTCTCTGGGCAACCTGTTGCAGTGCTTCACCACCCACCCTCAGAGTAAATCTTCCTCATATCTAATTTAAACCTGCCCCCTTTCAGTTTGAAGACATTTGCCTTGTCCTATCACTACATGCACTTGTAAAAAGTCCCTCTCCAGGTCTTATATATCACCCTCTAGGTACTGGAAGGCTGCTATAACATCTTCCCAGAATCTTCTCTTCCTCATCCTGAACAACCCCAGCTCTTTCAGCCTGTCTTCAAAAGAGCAGTTTTCCAGCCCTCTGATATCTTTGTGGCCCATGTCTTTCCTATGCTGGGGACACCAGAGCTGGACACAGCACTCCAGGTGGGGTCTCACATGAGCAGAGCAGAGGGGCAAAATCCTCTTCCTTGCCCTGCTGGCCATGCTGCTTTGGATGCAGCTCAGTATACATTTGGCTTTCTAGGCTGTGAGTTGTCCTGCCTCAGGTACTTTGCACTTGGCTTTGTTAAACCTCCAGGTTCCCATGAGCCTACTTCTCAATCTTGTCCAAGTCCCTCTGGATGGCATCCTGTCCTTCATTTGCATCAGTCACACCCCACAGCTTGACGTCATCTGCAAACTTGCTGAAGGCTCACTCAATGCCACTATGTCATTGGTGAAGACATTGGTCCCAAAACTGACCCCTGAAGGACACCTCTTGTTACTGATCTCCATTCAGACCTCAAGCCAGTGACCACTATCCTCTGAATAAGGCTGTCCAGTGAATTCCTTATCCATTAAATTGTCCACTAACCAAGTCCATCTCTCTCCAACTTAAAGGGGAAGATGTTGTGGGAGACCATGTCAAAGGCCTTACAAAAGTTCAGATAAATACATAGCTCATTCCTTGTCCATTGACGGAGTCTCTCCATCAGGCTGGTCAGGCAGCACTTTCCCTTTCTGCAGCCATGCTGGCTGTCTTGAACACCTCACTGTCCTCCATGTGCCTTAGCAGAGCTTCCAGGAAGATCTGTTCCATGATCTTGGGCACAGAGATAATGGGACAGACAAGTTGATAGTTCCCAGGGTCCTTCTTTCTACCCCTTTTCAAAATATTTCCCTTTTTCCAGTCACCTGACAGCCACACATTTCAAATGTCTTTGAAATGGCTTGGTAATTAAATCAACCAATTCCTGGGACTCTGGGATACATCTCATAACGTCACATAGACTAAGGTATGTTCAGGTTCTTCAAGTGATCCCAAACCTGATTTTCTCTTACAGTGAGAGGGACTTTGTCCCCCACACCCTGTCTTGTGGACCAAACACTCAAGAGGTGTGGGAAGAGAGGTGGCAAGAGAAGACTGAGGCAAAACTGTTATTGAGTGCCTCAGCCTTCTCCTCATGCTAGCCTTGCTTACCAGATGAAGTACACCTTCTTCAACCTTCCTTTTCTGTCTGACACACCTGCAGAAGTCCTTCTTGTTATTCCTGGCATCCCTTGCCTAGTTCAGCTCCAACTATACCTTGACCTTCCCAGCCACATCCGTACACAACCAGACTGTGTTCCTATATCCTTTCCATGATACCTGTCCCTTCTTCCACCACCCATGCATTTCATTTTTGCCCTTTAGTTCAGCTAGCAGGTCCCAATGCAGCTATCTCAGTCTTTCTTGTCCAATTACTTTCACCTGGGTTTTGCTAGCTCTTCCCTCTTGGGAGATATCCTTAAAGATCTGCCAGCTCTGTTCTGCTCCCTTGTCCTTGAGGGCGGTTTCCCAGGGGGTCCTAGTGACTTCCTTGATGAGCTGAAAGTTTGCTCTTCTAAAATGCAGGGTCCTGGTGTCCTGGTTTTACTCTTTGCCTAACCCCTATGCCTGAGGTCTGTGAACTCCACCAGTGCATGATCACTGCAGCTCAGGCTGCTGCCACTCATGACATCACCATTCACTTGAGCTGGTGACCATCAGGTCCAGTATCCCAGTACATATGAGGAAAGCCTGCTCTAGTTTAACCACTGAAATAAAACCCGGAATAGTCCTAGTCACTGGGTCTCAGTGCGACTGTCTTCACTGAGACCTGAGCAAAGTACCTTTTAGAGTGTGGTCATTAGTATACACTAAATGATGCGTGAATGACTGCTCGTGGAGAGGTTCTGTGTTTTGTTTTTCACACACCAAAAGGTTGGGATTTAGGTGTCATTTCAGAGTGCTCAAGCACAGGGTCTAATACAAATCTTGGGCCTCCACTCTCCCTTTGCCATACATACAGACAACTAGGCAGAGAATTGCCAAAATTTGCTGCTTGAACATAGAGAAGAAGAATCCTTTCTCCTATGTAGAGATGGTCATGCCCCTTATTGCAGCTTGTCAATGATGATGTTAATCTATATCACAGAGACTTTAAAACTGTTCCTTTTAAATAGGGGAGTTAGGTTCAAATATCTTCATTGCCTAGAGAGATCTGAATCCTTGTTATTCTTCTCCAGGGTGTTCTTAGATCTCTTCTTTCAATCTCTGTTCTGTTGAAGATGCTTTTCTCTGTGTGGACTAATTAAGTACTCAGTGTGTCAGAAGGAAGATGAGTATGAACAAAACTCACTTGCTGAGTGGTTAGGGCACTCACCAGGGGCAGGAACACACGAGTTCAGTTCTTTCTGCTATGAATACTTAATATAAAACACTTAAAATATTAATTGAAATGTGGATTCCAGTCTCTGTTGTTCATGCATTTTATATGAAAAACTCATTAGACAAAAGCATCAGCTGTTCCTAGAGAAGCTACAGGCATGCAAGACCTGATGCTTTGCATTGTCTTTCCAAACTAGTAGGTTACTAGTTTCCCCTAGTCTTTCCTCTCCATCTGACCCACTGAATCTTGAATTCTCTGCGTTAGTTTTGGAGGCTTTCAGCAAGGAGTGATGAGCACATTAACATCACAGAACAGTCTTCAGCAGAGCTACATGAACAGCTGCTGGTGGTATGGACCCAGGCTGTGACCTCAGTGCCTGTTATTCGTAACAGCCCCAGATACACGATGCCTCCCATAGTCCAGGAATATCCAGAGTTTCTCACTGAACTCCCCAGGATTGACCTCAAAGAGCCTTTACATTTCCTTACCATAAAGGCAATGGGCATCACCTGGCTGGCCCAGGACAGACAAAGCCTGAACCACTTCTCCAGCTGAGGTGGTCAGTCAAATCAGTCAAGAGATACAGTAAAATTTCTTGACATACCATGGAAAATATTAATCTAGTAGCCTTAGCTTTTAGGCTTGTTGGCAGGAAATTGAATACAAAGACTTAAATTCCCACAGGCAGAGGACGTAAACTTGTCCCCCACCTCCCAGCTAATTAGCTCTTCCTAGAGAAAAAGGGAAAAACTATCCCTGTTTGAACAATTTCTTCATAGAGCTTAATCCTGTAGACATTCTGGGAGAATAACTGCAAAATCTAAACCAAAAACGTGAATTTCTAGAACCTGATCAGTCTTACCTGTGTGTTAAATACAGAGCCTCTTTGCAGCCCGCAGACCTGGAGGCTGCTGAGCCTTGGCAGAGGAAGAATTTGCAACAAAGGTTGCTGCAATACTCAAACTCAAAACCATCATTTCAGGTGCAGGGGAGTGACAGTACTGAAGATGAAACCTCACATTCCTAATTCCAGTTCAAGATCAGTTTGAGATATCTTCTTCATTTTTTAATTCCTCATCCCTTCCTCTTCAATAGAAGGAAGGAAGGAAGGAAGGAAGGAAGGAAGGAAGGAAGGAAGGAAGGAAGGAAGGAAGGAAGGAAGGAAGGAAGGAAGGAAGGAAGGAAGGAAGGAAGGAAGGAAGGAAGGAAGGAAGGAAGGGAAGGAAGGGAAGGAAGGGAAGGAAGGGAAGGAAGGAAGGAAGGAAGGAATCCTTGAACACAACTCCACTGCTGCTTCCAGACGAGGGAGTAGTGTCAGAAACCACCAAAAGTGGAAGATCTGCCTCTTCATGTACCCAGAGGAATGCAGAGATGTACATGCATTTTAATAGCACTGTTTGTTATGTGTGGGTCCCTGCTTCACAAGTCTTCTGAAAAGCAATGCTTAATAGATGGAAAACTAGCTCTTAAAAGCATCTTGTATGCCACTAGCAGCTTTCAGAAGAGCATGCAGTGAAAATATTAATAAATGTATAGCTGTTGTATTCTAATAATTTTTGCTTCAATTCACTGTCTGATGAAGTGGCTTACATTCAATACTTTCCTCCCTGGGGAGTTATGATTATCAAAGAGCCTTATAAGCAGCACTTGACAGGGTCATTTAAATATCATGCATTCTTTGGTGCCTAATTATGAATATTGACAAAGCTGGAAGCAGTCTACATCCATCAAAACTATGGCGGCAGAGATGACCACATGATTGTTTACCCTTACCCTCCACTTGTGTGTTGTTACTCTTTGCCTTGCCCAGTCACAGCTAGTTGGCTCCAAAATTCTACTGAGTTGTTGTTTCAAAAGGGCAAAGGAAAGAGTTCTTACACAAAATTAAATCAAGAAATGTTACACTTACAATCCTTTTATCAAGATTTTGTTTCCACTTTTGCTGTGATTTCTTTTGCTTTCACACATTCACAGAAGAAAATTTTAATTTTTTAATATTTTCTCCTTGTTTTTCAAGGTGCTTTGTGTTTTTCTTCATTGGTTGTGTTTATTCCTTTGAGCAGTGTTTTCTTTCTTTTTCTGTGCTCACAAATGGCTCCTTACTGATTGTACTAATTGTATAGAATCCACTTGCTGTTTTCTTTGCTGTAACACATTTGCTTTGATGATGTCACGTCCATGCATATGCTTCACTCTTAATTCAGTGCAGGCATCTTGGAGAATATCTGTGGGGGTGTGAAGACAGGGTTCTTAAAAGAGTTGACTCATGGGAATGTGACATTTGTGTGCCACAGCTTTAGTAGCTAAATATACTCTAGGACTGTTGTTTCTTAGCTACATCACATTTCTTGCCAAGCTGAAAATGTATAGCCCAACCCATATAGCGGGAATTGTGCACTGCCATCCCATTGGCATTTGCATTTTGGCCATTAAGGAATCTGCCCTTTCTATTCCTAGCAAAACGGAGAAGAAAGGGGAAAAAAAAAAAAAAAAAAAAAAAAAAAAAAAAAAAAAAAAAAAAAAAAAAAAAAAAAAAAAAAAAAAACCACCCCACCACCTCTGATTGGGCAAATTACAACCCTCTTTCCTCTTCTCCTGCCATCTCCTCAGAAAAGTAAATCAAACCAAACCAAAAAAAACCAAAAGAACAGCACATGTTCTAGAGTATGTTTATGTTTTGTTTTCTTTCTTGCTGTGTTTTACTGTTAATTTAATTGTGTGTTTCTCACCTTTGTTGAAACAGTTTCCCTGCCTAACCTTCCCCCCTGCTGCCATTGTACTTGGTGCTCCTCCCTCCACAGTCGGAGTCATGAAGCTCCTCCTGTGGAGCACTCCAAGGCTTTACCCTCCACATCCCGGTAGTGCCATAGTGCTGTGTCCCTTTGTAGTCATCCTACTAACGAAGGGGGGAGTAGAGATGTACAGCTCTTCAACAGGCCTCCATGAAGAAAGCAAAGTGATTTTCTTCAAGAGTAGCTGGCCCTGTCTCTCACTACTCTGCTGCCCTTCTCTGCTGCCTCCTGTCCTTCCTGCTTCCATTCAGAAATGCCTCCTGCTCTTCTAGTACTGGGTTGGTTAGTGCAAATGTAGCCAACAGCTTGGTTTTCTCACTCATTCCCTAATTGCCTGAAATCTGTGCCTTTTAATCACTGTTTTGATAAATTGGTTGAAAATTCAGGTTATGATTTTGTGGCTTTGGTACAGCTTCTTCTTTCACAGCATTTAGGTGGAAGTGGCTGAGCTGGGCACTGAACAACAAAAGTGTAGTGGTTAGCAGTCTTTAATGTTTGTATTCTCACTTGGCTCAGCACTCCTTAGGTGAAGATTGTGAGTTGGTATCTCCTCTCCTTAGCAAGCCTTTTGGTGATATCCTTGTAACAAAGGTTAAAAGCTAATTAGAAGTGGGATGTGATGAACACAGTTTACAGAGTTAAGAGTTGCTGGTTTATTTCAATATTATTGAGTGCTCCTTTAAAGACAGTATCTGGTAGCACCTATTATTTTATAGACTGTATAACCTATACTATTATTATTAATAACTGCAGCTCTTCCTCTGGTACATCATTATCAACAGTCAACTCCTCTGGATAGGGCTGTGCTCTTGAGGAGCCCAAGAGCTGTTCCTTTCAAAGTCTCCAGAAGATATTTCATGCTGTACACAAGTGGCAGTGTTACTAAATTTTACTGTGATTATCACTGCTTGAACCGTTTGCCAAGTGCTGACAATGCTTGTCTCTGGAGAGTCTGCTAATGTTCAGGCAGATTCTGCTACAGTGAGACAAAATTATAAGAAACTTCTCATACAGTAATGATAAAGATGTAAAGTGTAAGTAAAGATGTAAAGTGCTAATATAACAAGATACTTTACAAATAGATATGAAATAAGTGGGGAAAAAAATCTGTGGCAAAACAAAGCTTCAGACTTCTTTTTTTGTGCGTGTAAATTTGTAAATTACACAATTATTATTCATTACAGGAAAGCTGAGTTTTGCACCAAGAAGTACATGAAGAGTATGTTTTTACACAAAAAAAATTGCTATTATGTACAAGGATCTAAAAGATTTAAAGCAGTTTCTGTATCAGAGAAAACAGAGGAATGCTATTATGTTGTTGGCATTATGTAATAAATCAGATGAGAAAAGGAGGAACTAAAGTGACACAAAATTTGTCAAAACTTATGGTTTGAGTCAATGTTTGTAGGTCTGAGTGGAAGGGCTTGGACCTGAAGTGTCAAGGTGAAGCAAATACTCAGTATTTCATCAGTATCATTGTCCTGACAGTCAGAAGGAACTGATTGATCCTAAAATAAGTGTAAAGCTAGTGGGAGGAGTTGCACCGTAGGTAGTTCTGTCTGGATGGGATTGGGAACAGATGTGTTCACCCAAAGCATGTGCATCTGGGGGGAAACTATGCAAACACTTCTTTCCCTTATCTCAAGCCATTTTATGCACAAATATAAAACAAGTACTTGCAGATCACCAAGTTTAAGTGCTGAGGAAACAATGAAGATGGAATCATAGCAGATCCTTCCTTTACTACACTTTTAAGTTTTCTGACCAGTTTCTAGTAAAAGAATGTTGTAAGAAAGGGAGTAGAGAATTTGCTCTGATTCTATGATTCTGTAGCATGTGGCTGGGATTTGGGGTGAGAGATGTGGTTGCTCAGAGCTGTAGTGGTTCACAAAGTGATTTTATCTAGACAAGACGGCACAGGATTTAGTCCATTTAAACTTACATAGAGCCACATCTAGATTAAAATGTACTGACTTTTCTCATTAGGATGAAAACAGAGGTTGGTTGGATGAGTCTGTGCTAAACAAAGTATAGATTTTTTTTCTGAAATATTCTTATGTAAATTAGCATCAGTTTACTGTAAACATCCCTGTTTCCAGAGGGAGGCCTTATATATATACTGGTTGCTTGGTTGAAATTAATTTTTTTTTTTTTTTAGAACAAACCATCAACCTTATATTTGCCTAAAATACCTTTAATGAGCAACTTGTCCAGGAACTGGATGTCTCATAAACTAATGCCAGCATACCTACTGTGGAGCACTGTTTCAGCACTGTATCAGATAAGCACCTGAAAGCCATTGTTAGCATTTGAATGGGACCAAATTGCCCAGTATAGTTTTTAGTAGCCAGATACCTGAGTAACTAGACCAGGCTAATAACTCACAAACATGCCAGAAGATTGATGATCACACCGCACTGGAATCACTGGTATTCTGTGACATGCTCCAGGAAGGCTGTGCAGTCAGGATTAAGGGAACATACCAGACTTGTCCAGAAAAATGACACTGATCCTTCTACGGTTCTGTCTTGCATGTATGAGCTCTCTGTTCCCACGGCTAGAGACAGCTAATCATCTCAGATTACATCCTCAAGTTCAAACAGTGACAGTAGTAAAGTAGATGCTAATTAATAAAATGGAAATTGTATATAAAATTCATGAAAGAAGAATGCTGGAAGGATATTTCTGACAGCAGACTTTCTTCAGACTTGTTTTTATGATATTTTAGTAAGTTTCTCTGAGAACAAGAGACAGAGCAGAGACAAGGTGTTCAGAAAAGATGTCAGGAGCTAAATCCCTGAGCAGGGCCACATCTTTAAGCCAATTTTAGTCAAACACGGGGTTATAATAGAGTACAGGGCAGTGATTTAGTGTGCTTTCTCTGTGACTAAGTCGGCATTTCAAACCTTATGTAAAGGAAGCTCCAGCTCATTTAGTCACAGATTTTCTATAGTAGCCATCTGAAAGTGTAAGGAAAGGAACAGATTTAACTGCAAAAGACAGGCAATGATGAGGAAATCAAGATAATGGTGGGGTATATTCCAGCACACACCAACTGCTTGTGCCACACTTAAAGAAATGCCTATACTTTAGCACTGACACTCAACATTTTCAGAATTCAAAACATTTCTGCATTTCACTAACACAGGTTTCAGATTTAACTAGCAGAAGTGGAAACGTTGAGTGGCAAGATTAGAACCAAGAGCCATTTGCTGCTTAGTAGTGGAAAAAAAATTACAACATTGGTAACAGAAGAGGTTGTGTTGATGTGCAACCCCTGTTTATGAAAACAGAGCTTCTCTGTTCCCACATTAGTAGATCCTACAAATAAAAGAACGGTGAAGTTTAAAATAGATATTATCAAATGCGACTTGATAAACAGCAGGTGTCCTTGACCCATAATTGTCCACCTGCATAGATTTCAAGTCAGGCTATCCATTTCCAGACTACAATGAACTGTAGAGGCTTGTCTGACTAGAAGAGGAAAAAACTGTCATTGCCCTAGGACACTGACGTGCTTTTTCAATAGAAGAGGCCACATCTAATTTGTCAAGGCAGCTGCTCAGGGTTAAGGGCACTACAGCTATTATGTGATGGACCAGATCTCCAGCTGCACTCATCCTCTGTCACCCAGTGAGGATCGCTCAGTGGAGGAACACAGACTGCCTCGTGCTCTTGTTTGACCTTTGTAGTACTGACATATTTATCAAGAGCTGGGAATTCACTGAAGGGTGTGCTTGCTCCACAGAGCCACTACTCTATCTAGAAATAGCAAGGCATAATTGGTGGACAGGATGTTGAGTAATACCCAGTTGCATTTTTGTGATGTTTATATTGATTATAAGGAGATGTGCCGTATTAAGATGCTGAATTGGGAGGACAGTCTAGCCCTCCAAACAAGAGATTTCTGAAACTGCTTTGAAATTCAAAGGAATTTAATAGCAGAAAATCTAGTAGCTGAAAGACATTTAAAGCACCTTTTAGTTTTGTTAATGCCAATGTACAATTAAAATGGCAATATGCTGTTAAAGATATTTGAATAATTCATTTTTCTCATATAGGATGTGCCTGGTTTCAATGACTATTAATTAATAGTTCAGATGTGATGTAGTAATTTTACAATGACCTAGACATTGACAGACTTGGTTCAGAGTGATCTGTAAACCGACAACTGTCTAATGACCTGCCCTATAAAAAAACACCACCTACATTTTTCTCATAGGCATTATCTTTTAGTTAATGGTTATCAGCATCTCTTTAATTATATAGGAAGGATCCCAAATAACTTTTCCATTTTTGTTTCTTTGACTGTAAAAAAGGTACACTTAATTCTTTGTGTCAGCATGGGCTGGTGCTTACTGATCAACAGCATGCAGTGAATTAAAAAATTAAAAACCTGGAGAGGGCATAATTTAGGTTTTGCGATCTCAGTTTTATTGAACATTAAATGCAGATAAGAAATGTCATTGTGCTTGGAAAGCAGCAGTTTCTCTGAATTCCCTTCATTTAATCAGGTCTTCCTTCAAATCCTGTAATAGTCATTTAGTGAGGTACTGTAGTCTCTGCTCACTGTATCTGGTTACCATTGCTACTACTTTTGCTAGACTTAAATCATGTATTTTAAGATTGTGCCAGCGGCTGAGAGGGTAGGGAAAAGATATGTTGTTATTCTTGCGTTATAAAAATGTCTCTTAAGGGCACTTTATTGAGAAGTTTTGAAGCAGATAGTGCAAATTTACCATTGTATCAAAAATGTGCATCCTAACATCCCTGTGAGGGAAAAGACAAAGAGATTTCTTGGTAAAGCTATAATTTTTATTTTTAAATCTCAGTCCCTCATGCCCAGAAGAGACTTGTCACAGTTAAGCAAATAAATACACAAACAATTCTGTATATACTGGGCATCGGTGTTCTTAAACCACCTGCTGACAGTCTGGTAGCTCTTCCTGCCACAGCAGAGCAGAATAAGCCGGGGTCCCTGTGCAAATAGATTTTAACACCTCCATTGACATTAGAAGGGCTTAGAGCAGTTTATAAAGTAGTTGCTCAGGAAGCATTAAGAAGCATTTCTGGCACAGCTATGCAATACAGTAAACATTTGGAAATGGCTAACAGCATATTCATCACCAACTTTGTGTTGGCCAGGATATTAAACTGTTGTTGTTCTACCAGCAACCAAAGATTGCCTATCTTCTGTGAAATAAAATGTCATCTTAAGGGGTAGCTTGATAGCCATTGGCACAACTGGGCGTAAGCTAGACAGTTCTTTCATATGCCCATCAAGGATTTTGTAATTAGAAAATAACACCAGCTGCATGCTGTCAATAATATGCCATCTTGTTCATGTTCCATCCCATCTTACCCACAATTGTGATAGAAAATAAAAGAGCAGCTGTTATATTAAAAAAAAAGGAGGTTAAGGGGAAAGCAGGCAAATTTTTGAAGCCCTACAAAGCTACTGCTATCCATGTCCTTGTAGAAAGAAACAGAGGGGTATTTTTGGAGAGCCTGAAAGATCTGCAGTTGCTGAACACAAACAGTACAGCACAGACAGGGAATTTAAGCATGTGCAGAAACACAACCAAAGCCTTCATTAAAATAATTCAAAAAGTCTTTGAGAAGCGTATACATTTTATGTCTTCTTATTCTTTAAATGAGTAAATTCTTATTCTTAAATAAATGCCAAGGTCCTGTTTGCAAGCAAGCAGGGTGAGTGCGCCAGAAACTCAGTGTTGGGCGGACACTGAGTACCACTGGTTTTTAAGGAAAAACTCACTTCAGCTCACAGAAGTGGTCTTTCCAGGAGGTGCTGAAAAGGCCATCAGTAGTGACTTTGAGCCTGTGGTCAGCACTGGAGAAATTAATTTCTGCTACCAGCTCATAGGTCCCATCAAACAGGCTCAGCAATTCTCCATGTGCATTTATTGCTGAATGAGTCCCAGTCAGATCCTCTCAAAGGAGGGCACAGTGCAGGAGTTCCCTCTATCTCTTCTTCTGCCTGCTGACCCCACTGAACCTTCTGCATTCACCACAGCCTGTGCAGAGGTTTGTGTAATCATGGCTCATAAAAAGGAACACAAAGAGCACTGCTCTTTTTTGCAGATAGCATTCAGCTTTATCTCTGCAAAACAGAGGTTCTCTATTCAGTGTCTTAAAGAAGTCTTACAGTTTTGCAACACTTCATATGTTTTTTGTTTAAATGTGACCAGCAACAGGCAATGTCCTGAGGAAGTCATCCAATAAGACCAATTACTTTTGTGTACACAGGGGTTTTTTCATATCTCAGTTCACACTCATTGAACTAAATGACCAATATCAAATCAGCAGCTACTTTCATATACCCAACATCAAGACCTGGAATGACAGTATAGTTTATCTCTACTTACTCATGGCAAGACAATATCAACAGTGCTTCCCTGAAAGGTTTGATCTCCCCTACACTGTGTTACGTGTCACTGAGTGAAAAGAAATCATGATAAAAATTGATAGAATTCCAGTGGTAGGAAAATAAATTATGCTTTAACCTCTTATATGGAAGTTTGTATATCTGCAGATCAGTAAATATGTCTTGAGAGCTAGTCTACAAATGTAAAAAAACAGCCATGTTCCTTGTTGCAGGAGCTACCTTCATGCTGACTAACTAACTGTGTAAGCTCCGTGGTTTTCCTGCAGCACTGGAAAATCCTGGGTTAAAGCAAGAGCATGAGCAGGAACTGGGCAAGTGACTACAGTAAATCCAGAAAAGTGACATTTGACCCAGTAGCAGAACTGATTGAAAGGCTGAGGTAGTTGTTATTTGCAGCAACACTGCTGTTTGTGAGATGTTTGGTAAACATCTGACAGGTAAGTCTGCCTGGCCTGCTGCTGTATAATTGAGAGGGTGTCTGCATGGGATTTGAATGTATGTTGGAGAGACCACTTGTTTGCTCACACTACTCTGGTTATATTGCTGCTGGACTCAGGACAGCTTTGCTGGAGCTGGGGCAAGTACCTATTTACCAGCGTATGTCCTCTGAGATGAAGCTACAGGGAAGCAGACTGGCCATAGTAATTACTGAGCATATTAAAAAATGTACACAGGAAATATCAATGAAGTTATGGCAACAAAATACAAACATACGTACAGCGTCTGCAATGTAGGGAGGTGCTAAAAAAAATTAGGTTTAAAAAAAAGTAGAGAACTAAAAATAAGACATAAAAATGCATGAAAGAAGGTACCACTGGAGATAGAAAATTAAGTAAGTGAGACCATAGCAGCATCTGGGCATGAAGTCCATAAAGGAAATATTGTCTTTTACCTCAGGACGTGGCTGGAGTAACTATGTTTGCTTTACTGGAGAAACTATGGATGTGAATTAATGTAACAGAGTAAAGAAAGGCTCTGATTTTTATACTTGAAGACAGTGAGATACTGAAGAAGAACTAGCAGTAAAATTCGTCCTGCTGACTGTTACAGCTTGTGTTTCAAACTCATCACAATCCTTCAGTAAGTTAACATATTCAAGGGCAGGTGAGACAATGGTACTGCAATACAAAGGGAAATGGTAAAACTACTATCAGACATGTATACTATTTTTTTGCATTAGCATTTTTGCATTTACTATTTACATCAGCAGCCCTGCAAATCTTTCTGGAAGAAGCAGTCTTCTTCTCAGTAACCCTGCCAGGGGCATGTTTTAATTTTTAAGTCCAGACCTTTTATCTACATCTGCTGTGTTCATGAGTGTAGGAGAAATGAAGAGCTAATCCAGTGTTTGCTTTCTGTCGTGCAATATACAGTGAGGGCATTTTAATGAGAGAAGAGGTTTCATCCTACCTCTGTGTAAAGGCAGAGCTAACAAGGGGTCCAGCCACATTCCTAGCATGCACCAGCAGCCCAGCTGTGAACAGAAGGACTGTCCCTAAGAAATACATTCTATGTGCATATTTGCTTGGTCACATAGTTGTTCAACAATTTAGTTATAATTTCCAGGAGCCTCAGGGAATAGGAAATATAGGGTACTGTATTACTATTTGTTTTTGAATGATTAATAGATGACTCCATTGTTAGTTCAGCTGTGATGTGTCCAGTTGCAGTATTCGCTCAAAATTAACATTTATATTTCTATATCTTTAAAGAAGATCAGAGCTGATGGGGAAACAATTTTTGCCTTTAGATTACATGTGGTGTTTGAAATTTAACCCAGATTCTACCGTAAGACTGCTTTGAGCTTCAGCCTGCTAAGCAGAGCTGCTTATGTTAACATTCCACAAACTTCACTTTTCCCTGTTGTGCAGAAAGGCCATAGTTCAAAACAGGATGTATAAAAGGAGAGGAAAAGCCACAGAATTTCTCAGTGACAGCTTCTTTTTCCTTGACACTATTCATAAAACTTCTTCCAGAAAGGCAGCGGGCTGCTCAGAATACATAATGCCTGCATCAGGAAAAAGAAAAAGAAAGGAAAAAAAAAAAAAAAGAAACACCCAACACTTGTTCTGTACCATCAGAGAAGCTCCATGCAGTGAAATGGGAACTGTGAAGATGAGAGATTCACTTCGCAGGCTACAACAAGTTCTCTGGAGCCCTGAAATCATGCATATTCAGCCAAACATATGTAAATCTATTTTAACCCAGCTGTGAAAGATCCCCTGAAGTAAGCTAAAAAAGAGCAGCTGTATATGTTTAAGCTTATCCCAGGCATACTAGAAAGGTCCCAGAATGTGCACTGATCTTTTTTTATGTCATTAGAGGAAATGCTGTAGACTTTAAAGGAAATTTGTGTTTTAAATGCAAAGCAGCACAAAGTTTGTCTCTGCTGAAACAAGTTACAAAAGAATTAATTTTCCTTGACATTTGGATTTTATACATCTTGTTTTTAACTACTGTGAATGCCTGTGTTTTATGAGTTTTTTTTTTTTAAAGCGACCTGATATGTCTGCTTATTCCCCATCATGCAGAGGCATCTAAAATTATCATCACTCACTGGGAAAGGGTGAGAGGTGAAGGAAAGTACTGAAATCAGGAAAGTTCAAAATGATCAGCCACTGCATACCACCTGCCAGTGGGAGAAACGTTGTCAAATGCTTTCAAGTACAAGAGCTGGCCCTGAGCTTAGCCTCTGGGACAAACAAAACTGGGCTGGCTTCATGACTTAATGACTTTCATTATATTATATTATATTATATTATATTATATTATATTATATTATATTATATTATATTATATTATATTATATTATATTATATTATATTATATTATATTATATTATATTATATTATATTATATTATATTGCAGGAGGTTGTGTCAAACAAACTTTCTCCCATACCTGCAAACTTAATAAACTGGTTTATTTACAGAGATACTGCTCAAAAGTAACACCATTTAAAAAGCTATAAGAGTTTGCTATTCAGTCTTTTTCAGGTCCTGTCTTCCCTTCTCTCCAGTGGGGGTGGAAATTGTCTGAGCATGAATTTTCTGGTTCAAGTTTTATGATTTCCATCTATAATGATCCCTTGTTTCAAAATTCACAAGTATGAATTCACAAGGCCATGGTGTGAGTTTTGTATGGCCATTGAAGCATGCAGAAAAGTTGGAATGCAGGTTCATAATCAAACTAAAACCAGATAATTGAAATCCATTCTTAAAATATTGCTTCAAGAGTCACAGGTTATATCATATAGATGTGTTGATTTCCCCTCCTTTTGTAAGTTACCATGTATTTTCTATAGAAAGTCATGTTTGCAGTCATCCATGGGAAGTGGAGAGAAATCATATAATGATGAGCCAGCTGAAAGGAGAAATTAAACCACTGTTCAAGAACAGTTGATAAACCTGTCCTGGAGGGATTGTTTCTGAAACAGGTCTGATAAGGGGCCGTAAAACCCTAACAAGAGGCCACTAGAGCTGCTCAGATTGCTTAGGTAGTTTTCAAGGCTTTGTTGCAGGTTACTTCAGTCACATTACTTATTGATTTTGTTTTCATTGTTCTGAAGTATGATTTCTTCTTATACCTCCAATTTTGAAACTAAAGGTTTTTTCTTTAACAAATTCATTGTCTTTCCAACTTCATGCACCCACTTTTTCTTTGCTGCATACCTCAGACTACTAGTTCAAGCAACTGGCTTTGAGAGCCCTAGGGTAAGAGTTTGAAAGAAGATGGATTGCTTTTCTCAACACAGTCATGCAAAACCTAAAGAGTTGCAGACCTTTACAAGTCAACTATACAGCTTTACTGAGAGGAAAGGTGGGGGAAAGCATTTTCCAGTAGCTTTAACTACGAATATTTGGGCTGGGTTTTCTTCTAGCTGGTGACACCAGGAGCCCAGAAAAATGGGTACTGGGTAGTATTGCACTGAGTCAGCACAATGAGTCCTGGCAGCTGGAACAAAGATGAAGAAAAAGCTTTCTTACTGTTTCCAACAAAGCTATTCCATCAAAGTGGCAAACACCAGGTCGTTGGGATAATAATGTGATTGGTTTATATCAAATCTTTAAATTATTCCTTCAGGAAAATATGAGGTAAGATCTCAGAAGTGCATGGCAGGCTTTGGTCATTCCTCTGTTTTTCTGTCACTGAAATCTCAGAGTTCAGTCTAAATTTGTCTGGGGATTTTTTTGTTTGGTTGGTTTCTGGAGGTTTTTTAAAAAATATTATTGCTAGTTTAAAAAGATTAAGAAATCTTGTTAATACCTGCAGGGATTTTCCCATCTGAAATAGTCATTTAGCAACGTGAGAGTATCTGTAAACACATTTCTAACACCTGGACACACATGTTGAAAACCTATTCAATGATATTTTAAAAAGATTTATTTATTTAAAAAGATATTCTGAAGCCCATAAAACCTCCACTCATAATGAGTTTTTTTACCAGTGTTTCTTGAGAGCCTAAGGTGAGGGACATGTACATCCTACAGAGAATCTTGCACTGAAGAATGAAATTAACTGCTGAGTTTTCCCCTTAAATAACAACAGTAAAGAAATCATTGTGCCTTTCTGGAACAATGACTTGTTCACTGGAAAGTCTCAAGTGATTTTGTAGCTGTTGGAGATGGACATGGGCTTATTCCCATTTAGCTAGATAGGTGACATTTGACACAGCAATGACACACCTTAACTGCACCTAATGTGTGGTCTGGAGATAAACATTACCTTATTTCCTGGTAGTTATTCCCTCATTTCCCTTCCAAAACATGTTTCATTTCCCACTTCAGTTTTTCAAGTTTCACGTGTGTCACCGGTTTGGGTTATTACTTTACCAACTGTTGCAGGCAGCTTTGGAAAGGCAGGCAACTTTGGAAAGACAGACAATGACAGTTCCCTGTGGATCTGATCACAGATCCATCATGCAGGTGGCATGTGGTCTTCTCATTGCCCAGGGGACAGCTCTACCAGCCACAAACTATTTCTTTGTCTCCACATTGCAGCAAACTGCAGTGCTCAGACTGAAAGGTGTTATTTTTCAGGACAGGTGGCTGTTACTTACACACAGGAACTTGTAGTGAGTTATCCTTACCAGCTTCCACCTGGTTGTGGAAGAAGGCAGCATCCAAACTCTTGTATCACTAAAACAGGCTCTCATCAAGCTATTTAAACTGGGAAGTAATTTGCTGTTTGTTTTCATTCATCAATCAGTTGTGAGGGTTATAAGTTGGAGTCTCAGTTTGTATTCACTGCAAAGCATACACCAAAACTTAGACTGAAAGGAATGTGACTGTGGGGCTTTTCTTGGTGTTCTGCCATTCAAGTCACACAGGGATCACAAGTAAGACAAGGAAATTTAGGCTTCATCATGAGATGTTTCCTTTTTATGCTGTACATATTAAAAGGACAGAGCTTTTGCCGGGTCTCCAGAGTCAAGGCCTCCTTTCTGCAGATGCCTGTTAATTACTGTTCTCCTGAGACAGGCACCTTACTTCAGATCTCTTTCCAGGGAGAGCTTTGATCAGCACTTTTCAGCTGCAACTTTTTAGCAGGTTTTAGCTCACCTTCATTTAGTTTTGAGAAGATAAGTCAAAGGCTTTAGAGAAGTCAAAGTCAAAGTACTTACTCCTTCCCCATAAAAAGTAAGCCATTTATCCTGCCAAGCAAGGAAGTTTGTCTGGTTTAATGTAATTTACTGTTGGAAAATTTGCTTTGCTTTTTTTTAAAATTTCCTTTAAAATTACTTTATTCTTTGGGTGCTCATAAAATTGATTGTCTTATTACTTGTTCTAGTGTCATCTCCATTTAAAAGATTGCACTGGCAGGTCTGTGTTTTGTTGGGTGCTCCCTTTTGGCTATTCTCAAAGGTGCATAATGTACTTGTCCTTTTCTAGAGCTCTTTTTGCTTGTACTTCCTCCAGTGTTGTCCGAGGTACATACAATGTCTACAAATTGCTTTGGCTATCTCCTTAAGCAGCTGGGGACAAATTCCTTAAGACAATTTAAAAATGCCTATTATCTAGATAGGTTTACCTCTTTTCTCTATCATGGTCAACACTTAACTCCCTAACTTTGTTACATTTATGATTACAGATCAGACTGAGGGTTTTTGTCGAAAATAGCAGCAGGAAAAGGAACAAATAGTTCAGTCTTCGTATCTTCCCTTATCTATCCTCTTTAATGAATTTTTTTGTGTCTATATTCATTATTCTTATTCAGTAATGCTCATGCCATGTATTCTTCAGAATGATGAACTTAATCCCTTTGTGATTATTTCATTTTAATTACATTTCTGTCCCTGGAATTTCTTTCCTACTAGAATTAGAAGGAGCAGACCATCTCCAGAATAGCTTCATCAGCATTTTCGTACAGTAATCTTTTCAGCACTCTGCACATCTTGCTTTTTAACTTAGTTTTTTTAGCATATGTACTGTCCAAAACCTTGAATACTTTTGTTAATTGGTGAAAAGAGGGAGCTTAATTTTCCTGCTTATGATAATCTAGCATACAAGAGATCTATATCTTTGCATAACCTCTGGTCTTTTCTGTATTATTTTTACCCAGAGAATTCCACAAGTCTGCTTTTCCCATCTTCCATAACAATAGTATATATATTTTTGACATAAAATGTAATATTTCCTTGCTTATTCCCCAGCTACCTTTAGCTAGATCAATGCTCTGCTCATGGGATTTATACATGTCCTAGCTCATTTCAGAGTTGAATCACTTTGAAGGTCTGGAAACATTTTTCTAAATGTCTTCTTAATCAACCAGCCAGCCCAAACTGTGTACCTTACCTAGAAGCTCTGCTGGAAGAAGGAGTCAATTATGCATAGCAGAATAACACAATACCATATCAGGTCTTCTCTCTCATTAGATGAGTAAGAAGAGGTGATTTTGCATGTTCCAGAGTGTTACAGAGCAGGGTATACTGACAGAAAATGAATGACAATGTTAGGAGATGCAGACAAAAGGACATGGGATGAAATTACAGAAAGTTAATAGAGGCAGAAGGATCAGGTTGTCTATGGTAATCAGAATAGCCATGGAAAAGGTAGAATATCAGGTGACTAGACTGGTTCTTTCAGTAGCCAGAAATAATATTGCATCACATATAGTCACATATAGGAAGATCCTGAACTTGTAAGCCCAGCTGTGATTTATAAGGGAGAGAGCTTGACTTGAAAGGAAGAGTCCAGGGAAGTCAGTAAATGTCAGCATGTTTGTGGCATTAGTGCCACAACATGTGAGATCTGATCCTTGAAGATGCAAATATTTGATGTCATCTATTTCTTTGTAACATTTTCAGGTTTACTTTTACTTTTACTACCCCACATCTCTGGAGTACAATGTTCATACAGATAATTCTGTCAAAACTATCCTTCTCAAAAGAATAGTTTGTTGTATCCAAAGTGATAGGTCTTGTTATCCAAAGTGATGCACTAGAGAAAATATTCAAGGGTATGAATTCAGACCACATAAAATGAAATAAGCAATGTCTTTTCAGTTTTGCAAATTATATATTACAAACAGGAAAGTGCTAGACATAACACTTTAAAAGTATTTAGTATAGAATAAAAATTTCATTATTAAAAATATATATATATATATATCTCAATCATATGGGGACATATCAGACATATTTCACTGGTTCTATGCAACCAGACCAGTCAGTTTTCCAGCACATGATATCTTAAAAGTATGTCAGATAATAAATAGCTGTAAGATTTTTTTAATAGCAGGTATTTCCTCAAAGCTGCGAGTCCAAATACTTTACTTGCCTTTCAAAAATGTAGACCCTACATTCTTCTGATTATTTCTCCATTCATTTTAATTCCTTGAATGAGTGCAAATGAGGGATGCTGGACTTGCCATATGTACTGTGTTGTTCTTTAAGAATTGCAGGATATGTAAAAGCACACAGAGTGCAATCTGCAAAGTGACATGAACAGTTAGTCTCAAACTTGACGTGGTTGGGATCACACGCTTCCTTAGTCAACCCACACTGTACAGCAGTTACTGCTGGTGTTAAGGTTTGACATGTTGATGGACAACAACTGCAATTATCAGCAGTGTTAAATTACAGACCATCCCCCTCCCCCCCACGGTCATAACTGAGCATTTCTCCTACTTCTTTATTACTTTAGTTTCATTTATTCCATGGACATTGATGCAGGATCAAATCTTCCCCAAGTTAGTGGGATTGTTTGTATGACTGATGACACGTGGAAGCAATCCCCGATAAAAAATAAACTATATCATTAAACTGACTTTTTTCCCAGAGAAGATCTGCCTGCCTAGAGCAAAGCCACTAATGTTAAATATCCTGTGTAGAAAACATAACAAACATCAGGAAGGTTTGAGTTCAAGAGGAAGTAACTGGAATCAGGATGTTTTAAGACAGTCATAAATTTCTGCATATAAAACACCTGCAGTGTGCACAACATCATTTCAGCTACCCCTTTCATGAACACAAAGGGTCATACAGTCTGGACTGTGTAGTAATTTTGTAATGTGAATGCTAGTGTTTTGCTATCTACTGGTAACTTAAAGCTGAAGATTTTATGTTGGTTTTTTTTATGCAGTGATGCAGGTTTGTGTTTAAGGCTATCACTTGCAGGGTAGGACTTAGCCTAAAGCAGAAGACTGAGAGTGCAGAGCTTGAAGTTTCCCTCAGCCAGTAGGAAATTTCAGGCATGGACATGCGTTTTAAGGTATTCCCCTTGCATCCTATCACCAGATACCTGAGAGATGTAACAGCACAACACTTTTCCCTCCACTCCCAACCGTGAGGAAGTTTTAGATAGCAATGAGGTCTCCTCTAAGCTGGACAAACCAAGTATTTTAAGCCACTCCTCATCACTGAAGCACTGTAGCTTTTCACCGTTTTTGTTGTACTCCTCTAGACACATTCCAAAATTTTTTATATGGTTGGCCTGTTTTTTCCACCAGGGCACATGGTTGAGTCACACTGAGCTTACCATCAACCCAAAATGCCATTTCACTTCCCACAGGGTGGAACTTCAGCCTCTTGCTCCCAGTCTGTACATAAAAGAATATTAGAATGATAGCATCGCAGAACAATTTAGGTTGGAAAAGACTTCTGAGATCATCAAGTTCAACCTTTAACCTAGCCACCACCATGATCTCTTCTAAACCATGTCCCCAGGTGGCACATTAACATGCTTTTTGAACATTTTCGTAGATGATAATTCTACCACTTCCATAGACAGCTTGTTTCAATGACCGACCATCCTTTCAGCGAAGAATATTAAGTTAGTAAGATATGACTTTCCTTTCATGAATCAATGCTGGTTTTGACTGTAGGTGCTCAAACCCTAAGGTAGGCATTGAGCAGGGGTTTTGAGTTTCTTCCATGCAAATCATATTGGATAAGTGCTCAAAGGGACACACTTGAGAAGTTTGTGCACAGAAATCCATTAAATTGGACTTTTTAAGGTGAAGCTTTCCTTCATGACCATTCTTCCCATCCATTTATGACTCTGTATCTAATTCTCTGGTTAATCACTGCAAACAGTTTTACAAGTGTAAATAAATTTGGCCACAAAATGCTGAAGCATCTAGCATGTAAATATCAGCAGGTGAAGGATCACAGGAGACCAACACTTTTGCAGTGAAATATAGTTCCTGCTGACTGTGCTGTAACCACTAGACTGTGCTTCTACCTATAGCAATTTTGTACATGAATTTAAATGATAGAACTAGTTTTACTGCTGCTTGTTAAGTGCTGATGACAAAGAATAGAAGAATCTGCTTCTGAAGGCTTTAAAAGATGGCTCTCTTAGAAAGAATTAATCTGAAGATTGGTTTTAATTATATGTTGTTTTCTGAGTTTTACTTTCCTGTCCTTACATTTTACTATTAGGACATTTATATGAATGCCGGATCTTATTTACTTAAGTGATCATCTGCTCTTGCTATTTATTCTCCATGTGAAATCTTAATCCTTTGTATTGTCACAGCACAATAATTTCTGTGGCATCCAGCTGTGATGTCACATGCAGGTGCTTAAGATTTCAAGAGCTGTTTTGCTTTTAAATATAAAGTTCATCTCTTGTATACGAATATCCCTTGTCCACACAAATGCTACAATTAACTTGGGAGAGAAAAATGGGAACAATACTAAATCTAGCCAGAATACTTATCAAAGGCATCTCTGAGATAGTGGCAACTTTTTAATATTCTTTTGACATAGTTTGCTGAGGAACATTTTGGTTCCAATTCTGGATTGTTATTAACTTCTGTGCCAAAAACATGAAAAGACTTTATTTTAGAAGTTGCTTAACAACGTAAAAGTTTTGCATCTTCATAAAGTCTCAGGAGAGCCTTGGAGTTGTATTTTCTGCCTTGCTCTCTCTCCTGTAATAAGGACAACTATTAAATTTCCTTTGAGTGTGTGGAACTTTTCATCCCCTGGCACTTAGGCCCTCTCTGGAAGAAGAGGTGGGCGAGATGTCCCTTCAGTACTTTGTCAAACTGTGGCTGCTCTTTGTAAACTGTAAGAACAAAACCAGAAATGGAAAAAAAACACCAAATTACCCTCTTTTTGTTTGTGTTTCATTAGTGCTGCTGGCTTGGGGTCCATACCAGGAAAAAAAAAAAAAAAACACAACACCTTCTTTGGAAATTCAGGATATTCATTAGTGTTGCATTAGGGACTTCAGATGGAGGAGGTGTGCTCTGCCAAAGGTGCCTCCTCAGACAGTAGGTGCTTGGATGGCCAAGTAGAATTTGACAGTGACCTCTGACCACAGGATGAGACACTAGGTCAGGTCTTCTAGAACAGAAAACATAGACTTCATCACAGAGGTCAACCTATTCATGTGTTCAGAAAAGAGAAAGCTTTTAAAATTAAAATAGCAGAGTCATCTACAAGGCTGAATAAATTTCAACACTGTGCTCTGTCTCCCATAGTTGTTCAAGCATCCTTCTGAAGCTCAGGCATGTGACACTGACTTACAAAACACATGACAAAGATAACAGAATGAAAAGCAGAGAAGGAAGCCTTAAAAAATGTGGCATACACTTCTCTGATATTCACCACAATTCTATCTCCTCTCGTCCTTTTAAAACCTTTTGAATGTGAATGACTTACCATGGTAAAAATAAGATTGTATTGGCCTAGGAGAGATCAGAAACAGGAAGGTGTGGACTGAGCAGTATGTCAGAGGAGAGCTAATAGATCTGCTGAAGTCAGTGTGAATTGCCCAGGGCCAGGATTTCAAAACAATTGTACTTGTCCTGCAAGTAAATTCCCTTTCCTTCCTGAACTTTGTAGTCTTCAGCTCCAGATCCAAAAGCTGTACTGAAAGCTGAAGGCTGTACATGGATGATATAGCTGGCAGGTAGAGTATGTCTCCAAATTTGAACAAGCTGATAAACAATGTCACCCTGCAAAACACAAAGCAACCTCCTAGGGGCATGCTTTTGAATAAAGTAGTTAATGATAAGTAGCTTCCCCCACCTTCCTGCTCCTCCTTTGTCCTTAGTTTGTTTAACCTCTCTGTGCTGTCTGTTGCAGGAGTGATTCGAGAGAGTTACCTGAAAGGTCATGATCAGCTGGTGCCAGTCACCCTGTTGGCCATTGCTGTTATTTTTGCTTTTGTCATGGGGGCCGTCTTTTCGGGAATCATAGTGTACTGCATCTGCAACCACCGCCGCAGAGACATGGCTGTTGTGCAGAGGAAGGAGAAGGAGCTGACCCACTCCCGCCGCGGCTCCATGAGCAGTGTCTCCAAGCTCAGTGGCCTCTTTGGGGATGCTCAATCCAAGGAGCCAAAGCCTGAAGCTATCCTCACGCCTCTGATGCACAATGGCAAGCTGGCTACTCCAGGCAGCACTGCCAAGATGCTAATCAAAGCTGACCAGCACCATCTGGACCTGGCTGCCCTGCCAACTCCTGAGTCCACCCCAACCCTGCAACAGAAGAGAAAGCCCAGCCGAGGCAGTAGGGAATGGGAGAGAAACCAGAACCTCATCAATGCCTGCACAAAAGATATCCCCTCAATGGCTTCACCAGTGATCCCAACTGACCTGCCGCTCAGAGCTTCTCCCAGCCACATCCCAAGTGTGGTGGTCCTGCCCATATCCCAGCAAGGCTACCAGCATGAGTATGTTGACCAGTCAAAAATGAGCGATGGGGCTCAGATGTCTGTGGAGGACCAGAATGCCACCCTTGAGTACAAAACTATCAAGGACCACCTCAGTAGTAAAAGCCCCAGCCATGGAGTTAACCTGGTGGAAAATCTCGACAGCATGCCACCAAAAGTCCCCCAGCGGGAGGCGTCCCTGGGGCCCCCGGGTGCCTCACTGTCACAGAGCGGGCTGAGCAAGCGGCTGGAGATGCACCCCTCTGCTTACAACGTGGACTACAAGAGAAGCTACCCCACAAACTCACTCACAAGAAGTCATCAGGCATCAACCCTCAAAAGAAACAACACTAATTCCTCCAACTCATCCCACCTGTCCCGCAATCAGAGCTTTGGCCGGGGTGACAACCCACCGCCGGCCCCACAGCGAGTGGACTCCATACAAGTCCATGCCACTCAGGCACCAGCTGTGACTGTATCCCGACAGCCAAGCCTCACTGCCTACAACTCACTGACGAGGTCCAGCTTGAAACGCATGCCCTCGCTAAAGCCAGACGTACCTCCCAAACCTTCCTTTGCTCCGCTTTCCACGTCCATGAAGCCCAATGATGCATGTACATAATCAGAGGGGGAGGGGGAGCGGGAGGAGGATGGCAATTAGGCAGACCTTGCCCTTGAAAGCCAGTGCTCTGCAACTGTTATGACTCGCTCCTCTGAGAAGATGGTTGTTGCAAGCTGAAGATGTGTTGGATTTCTGCTCTCTGGGAAAAGTGGAATATTTTTTTAAACCTGAGCCATATGACCCATGGTTGAAGGTTTGCAATTGCAGGATTCACTCCCACAACCTGCCAGATCTTTGCTCAAAAGACTAACCCTCCATTAAAAACATTGAGCGAAAAGCACACAGGTGAAAATGACTGTGACATTTCACCCCCTGCCCCTAACTGCACAGTGCATTCCTGAACTGGGAAAGAGTGCTCTGAAAAGCAAAACAAATATAAAAAACACACAAATGTGAAAAAAAAAAAAAAAAAAAAAAAAAAAAAAAAAAAAAAAAAGGGAAAAAAATTTTAAAAGGAAGAAAAAAAAGAAAAAAATAAATTGATAAAGCTAACTCTGACTTAACAATGGCAGAAATTTACGACTAGCAGATACTGTGAAATGATGCCCTTCAGTGTTACAGCCATTTGGTCATAGCAGTTAAATGCCGGCTTGGGCAAACTATGTCATAGATTTCTGCTACCCTTCTCTTTTAATGAATAACATGTGACTGTTAACACAAGTAACTCCTCTTATTTATTGTTCAATTTTGTTTTTCCTAAGGAACTGACCTGCATTATCATCCTGTGAGCAGCTTTTCAGAGACGTACCTTGAAAGTTATACCTATTTAACGTGAAACCCATTAACTGGAGTGATTAGAACTCTTTTATTTTTCCAAGAAATTCACTGAGTTAGATAAGTTGGAGCTGGATTTCTGAACTTTGTGCCTGGACTGCCTGGTTAGCTGAAAAAAAAGGGGATATCTATTTAAGTCTCTCAGCTAATTAGCTGGCTGGGCCTCTGACCTAAGACAGCAACAAATACCGCAAGTTCATAACTCCAAAAGCAGCTGCAAGAGAAACTTAAAAGCTGCACATCTGTGCACCGTTGCTATCAACATGGCTTTGTCAGTAGCTAATACTTTCTGTGAAGGCACCAGCTTGTGATGTGCCATCTCATTTCACCTTGCATGTGAGACGGCAAACAAAATCCTCAAACAGTGTGAACTAGCTAATATGCCGGCTGTTACCATGCATAAATTATGGTCTTATCACACGGGTTTTTCGTGGGAATATATCTGTGAATAGCCTGTTTTCTTCCACATGTAAATTTGTGCCTTACACCCTCAGTTGTGTTTATTTGTGAGCTGTAGTATGTAAAACCTTTTTCTTTTTCCCCTTTGAGTGATGCAAATATTTATTGGTCCTTCCTCCTCCAAGCCCCTTCAGAAACTGGAGTAAAGACATTGAAAGAAGAATGTGGTGGTTATTTTCACAACCCCACATCCCTAAAAAAATTAGGCTAGCACCATACCCTCCAAATTTGACTTTCTAGCTGTGCCAAGTCCTCTCTCAAAACCACCCACAGGTGGTGATGCTCCCAAGGCACCATGATGGGGGTTCTGCCTTTCCCCACCTCCCACTCCCCCATTACAGCATGTCAGCATGGAGATCGTGGAGATCATTTTCACTGGCAGCAGGAAAATGACTAAGACCCTTGTCAATGGAGCTGGTACATCCCCTGGCTGAGGACAACACTGGTGAGAAGGGCCAAGCCCTGCAGAAAGCCCAGCCGCACATCTTGCAGCATGCAGGGCACATGGAGCTAGGACAGGCAGGCAGGCTCCTGCTGTAGCTACCTGCTGCTCCAGAAGGATGCTGCATATACTTCTTTGGGGAAAAACGTGGGGGTTTTTTCCTTTGTTTCTTTTGTGTGACTGTGCATGTAGCTAGTGTGGGAGTGTGTGCGTGCACAAGTGTGTGCGTGCGTGTGCACGCGCAGGTGTGTAAGTTCCTTTTCAGTCTTTCAGTTTATGCAAAAACGTAGCTGTGTTTTTAATCTGTTACAATAACTGTGTCAACATACTGTAGAAAAATGATGGGGATCGCTTCTAAGCTTTTTATATATATATATATCTACTGAACAGTATGTTTGAGTAAGGTGGTTATTTCTGTTTCAATTTGTTTTTTAAAATTTTATACTTCCATTTGTTTTTCAGGGTTTTGATTTTGCTTCTGAATGATTGAAAAGACAGATTTTAAGTCCATTAGCTTATGGATGGTATATATACGGTCTGGATGGTCTACACCAAAGTGTGTAACAAGGGTGCTTGCATGTTCTTTCATTTCATCATGGCTTCTTTTATGAAACAATTTTGTTCACCCATAGTGAACTATGCAGACTGGAGTAGATAGATCTGTATCCAAAGCAATGTTGTTGTTTTAATAAAAAAAAAAAACCTGAAAACCCTTTGAAAACAGTAGGTAGCAAGGTAAATTTTTTTTTAAGAACCAACTCAACACCTTTTTACCACAACACCTTTTTACCAAGCTCCAATCAAGCTCCTGAAGCAGGGTTCCCTTGATATTATCCCTCAAAACGTTCTCCCAAAACATAGAGATGGATAATCATGGTGACAGCTTGTACAGCAATCTGCCTTCACCGCAGTTACTGGGTTGACCTTGAAATGTTCATTTTGTATTCAGTGGGTTTTATGTTTTCATCTTTTCCCAATCCCAGTTCCCTTCCACCCTCTGTTTTGAGGGGTTCGTGAACCTATGTGTGCCTTTGCTTTCCACCCTTGCTATACACCGGTAGATGCAACAAATTCAGACTCTCATTTGTAAAGTTGTAAAGTATTGTGATGTCACCAGTTTCCCTTCATTTCCACATCCCCCTAACATACGATTCACAACTTAATGTCAGTTGCAAAAGGAAAAAAAAAGGCAGGAAAGGAAAAGAAAAAGGAGGAGAGATGGGAAATAAAAGCTCTTGATTACATACAGTAATAAAACCAGACTGTTCTACCGTGTTTTTCGTTTCCTGGTTCTCGTGTTTCTAGGCAATTTATCCTTTTCCTTTAAAAAATACAAATAAATGCAATGCTGATCATTTAGATCAGGTTACAGTGAGGAAGAAATTTGTTACTTTTTGCCTCTTACAGAAGATGGACTTTAGTGTAGGGTGCTGGTAAACAATTAAAAATTAAATCCCACTTTTGCTCTCCCTCTATTCATATTTTGCATTTTGCTTTTATAATCTTGTTCATCATCAAATATTTATGACAGACCTAATAGTTTAAAAGAGCAAGGCTGGGATTTACGAACATGTGGTCCACCAAAACAGATCGTCATACAGATGTGACTTCATCTCCAGATTTTACATCTTAATAACAGAGTACCCTGTATTTTCTTCCACCATAAATCTGTTGTGCTTCCCAGGCCTGATTTAGAGGATGTTGTCTGAGACTTACTCTGCAAGAAAATAGTAGTGAACTGATTATAACAAACAAATGTAAAAGTAATGACTCCTTATCCTGAGAGTCATTAAAACATACCTGAGTTTTTCACCTTGATTTTGTGTAAATGGAATCACTTATGCATAGCCTTTAACTACGGTACAAATAAACATTGGTTATGTCCATTACTAGGCTTAGTGGGCTTGTTTTGTGAGAGGAGTAGGCATTGTGAGATGTGACCCCATAAATACAAGGAATCTAATCCAGTAATTTACCCTTGTTCAGATCACATTTAAGCTTTTCTGCCCAGCCAGTACACTCTGTTCAGGACCTATTGCCTTCGTGACATGCGCCACATATGTGACACACAAATGCAGAGCATTGCAGAATTGCAATGCATTGCATCATTTTTTCAGTGCCTTGCCCACACACTTGCATGTGTTTTTCTCAGTGCAGGCTCCCTTCAAGCTGGGTACACTGGCATGCGGAGGTGTGGTGTGCACACAGGGAGGATGTCTGGCAGGACTGGGACATCCCCAAGTAATTCTGAGGGACTCTCCAGCCTGGGGGCTGTGGGCATTGCACAGTTACACAGTGCACCACTCTCAGCTGCATTTGACCTGCATGACAGAGCTGCAGCAAATGCGAAAGCAAAAGCTCTCCAGGTGCTTAGGGACCTGGAGTTGTTGTCAGTCCTGCAGCCAATCCTTTGTGAAATTCCTTTGTCTATAATTGTTTAAAATGTTTTGTTATAAGCAGCACCTACAGAAACTATTCAAAGATTAATATACCTCCATTTTAAATTTAATATAAATGTTCCTCCATAAGCAATGACAAGCCTGGAGAGAAGGGCCCAATAAGGCCCAGTAGTGGTGCTGGATGTCTCATTCTGTGCTGTCTCAGCACAGCTCCTCCACCTCTTGCCAGTGAAAGTCCATTTAAAACATAGGCATGAAGGAGGGAGGGCAAGAAAATGCCCTGATGCACAAGCCATTTGGGGTCTGTAACTGCTTTGCTCATGCGTGCAAAACCTGCCACCAAAGAGAAGGTTTGTACTTAGCCCCTTAATGCACTATTCCATTGCAACACCTCCCCAAAGGTGCACTTCAAAATGGCATCTACAGATCCTCTGACAGAGACCTGCCTTAGCTTCTGCTGGGCAGGAAGGATCGCGAGATGAACTGAAGGAAACACATTGTCCAGTGGGGTCTTGGCCAGCCATGCAGAGGGCAGACACCCACAGCAGCATTCTGCCAAGAAATGCTTCCTTCACTGAGAACACACAGCTCTCCACCCAGAAGAGGCAGTGACACAGTGGTGGCTTTTGACAGGGGAGGAGACCACTGAGCTACTCACTGTCTATTTGAATCATGAGAACTGTCCCCTTCAGGAGCTGCTGGTGCCACACTGCAGAAGCCCCCTGGGGCTGAGCAGGATGAACAAGAAATCCAAGAGAAAGCAAGGATGCTTTGAGCACTTCACTCAAGTTAGTGTCATCTTAGTCATCGTATTAATGGTACTCACGTTGACCTCATTTAGCGTGTCATCGAGGATGCATGGAATTTCCCTTCCAATTAGCATTAATTTACATACGTATTTCTACACAAAATGGAACCCAGCTGAACAACTCAAAACAATAGGTCTCTGTAAATAAATCCTGAACTGCCCAGTTCTTCCCCTCTCCCTCCAACAGATATACATTTCAAACTACATGAGAGTGTAGTTTCAAAGATAACTGCAAGTCTTGCCCTTGCTTCTGCAATTGTAGCTTCTGCATCAGGGAATATTTTGCATCTGAAAGCTCCCCATGTGAAAAAAGATGATGCAATCAGGTCAAGCATGTGCAGTTCAGTGCATTTGGCTGCCAGCAGGATGGCCATATACATGGCTGGTTTGCATGGGAAGGGTTGCCAGAATAAAGTGCCATAACAGTAATGCATCAGCACTAACAGTAACACATGGTCCAGATGATGGCCAGACTAATTTCAGGGATGCAATTCTGATAATTCCTCTGCCACAGAATTAGCAGGCTGTTCTCTCCCTGGATTAGGCATGGATTTTTGCTCCTTAAAGCTTGTTTAAAGCAATGTGGAGGACCTCAAGTGGTAGACTTGTCCACCCCACTGCACTGAGGCAGGATCAAGCAAACCTAACCCATTCTTGATGACTGATTGTCATACCCTTTCCTTGTAAACATATTTTATTCTGAGCAGTGAAAGTCACCCAAGGGATCAACATCAAGCATTTCAGAGTGTCTAAAGAAAATAATAAGCAAGAAAGTGAGTGGGACTGGCTTAGTTAAGGCCAGTTTTCTATTTATCCAATTAAAGTTAATTTCCCAGAAGTATGGCACCTGCTCCAATGAACAAGTGTTAGAGAAACACATTCTGTGTGTAATATTCCTATTCTTCCTGCTGATGCAGGTGTCTGCTAATGAGTCTCTAAGTAGCCTTTTTATTACTTTTTTCCCTTCTTTCAAAAAGTGGAGATACTTTTCAGAATAAGTACTAAGTCCACCTTCACATGCCTTGTGCAGAACAATGATGTGTTAGACTTTGTATGAATAGAAACAGGTAAATAGTCATATATCCCCTGACTGTAATTTAAACAGTGTAAGTCAGTAGGGAAAGGCTATAATTGGAGTCAGAGTAAGTGAGGTGAAAATTGCTAGGTGGCAGTACCATCTGCATCTTGTTTTAATTAGCCAAGTTTATTGTCAGAATATAAAACTTCCTCCTATTCAAGTCCCTGGCTTATTTCAGCCATCAATCCAAAGTGATTGCCACATGTCTGGGTAAGCACAATTACTGATCAGCAGAGGAGAATTATCCTCCCCACTGATCTGGCTAACAGTAACCATGTCTAGGAGTAGGGACAAAAATATGACTAACCAATATCTTTGTCACATCTGTTTAGTGTTTCATGACAAACTCTATTAAGGGTAATAGAACCACTGTTAATTCAGTTAGATCAGTATTTTTCTTTGCTGGCCATGATGCATTTGGAAGGCCAGCAACTGTATGCAGAGCGTGGCAGGCAGCCCACTGCAAGGAATAATAGCATCATAAATAATATATTAAGATGAAGACAAATCTAGCGTGCTGCAGTCAGAGCACATCAGCCTTATGGATGAATCCTGCAATATCACAAGGAGGTGGAGGAGGAAAACAGTAGCTATGACAGGAAATTATAGCTACTGTAAATGACAGGGACTACAGGAGGGACCAAAACTCATTAGGTCAGCTCTTTAAGCAAAGCACTGGGGAAGCACAGGACAGCCTGCTGGCAGCCATGGAGGCCCTGTGAGCCCTCACATTTGTCCTCCTTAAAATGAAATAGCAGACATTGAGCGCTGGATTTAAAGGAAGATGATAAATAACAGAAGAAAACTGGCAAAGACTTCAGTGGAAATTCACCCCTATCTCTGGCCTGCAAGCCTGCCCTAGTATTCAGGGCTTTCACCCTCTCTGCAGAGTGGGACTGGGATGGTTGGACCCTCCAGTCCCCCGCTCCTATACAGCCAACCCGCCAGCACCAGCTGAGACACTGCCCTGTCTTGGGGAAGCACCTTGCACGGCCTGAGGAGCGACAGGCACAGGTAGCTCAGGGCAGACGAGCCCTTTGTTCCAACCTGCTGGATCTGGGCTAGCCGGTGTCCCACACCAGCAGGTGGAATCAGCACCACGGCCCAACAGCCCTCACCGGCGGGCAAAGCCGTGACTGCCGAAATCCTGCCCAAGCCTCTTTGTGTGCAAAGGAAAAGAAACCAAAATGCACTTTTGCTTCAGGCCAACATGCCAGTAAAAAGGTGCTGATAAGAGCTTCCTAAAGCAATTTCTGCTTTTGGGGGGGTGTCTTCGTGTTTTGTTTTTCTTTTCTTTTTTTTTAATGTATCTATACAGACAGCCTTGCTGCTAGAGAAAGGCACGCCATGTCAGAGAGAAAAAAAAAAAAAAAAAAAAGACACTAGAATATTTTGTTCCTCTGACTTCTGGAAATTATTACATAATCTTATCAATTCTCAACAAATATAATCTAAAGTATTCAGACTGCTGATAGAAATATTACTTCTGATGGTGCAGCAAACTGCAGATTGAGCTTTTATTAAATGCTGCATAAATTGACTGTGAAGCAACATTTTACAAGATATGGTGGTTCAAACAATTTTACAAAGAGCAGGAGACAAAGAGTTCCTTTTACACTAAAATGGTTTCCTAGGAAACACTGCAAATTGTAACATGATATCTCTTTGTGTAAGTTCAAGGACTTGTGTGCGCTAGTGTGTTTCTCCTGACCCTCTTTTTTTCTTTTTCTTTTCTTGTTGTGGTGTATGGTATTGCTGGCCAATTTTACCTTTTGATGGTAGCACAAGAACAGAATAGGCCTGTACCACAGCAACCCACAATCTGAAGGACATTTTCCTCTTTGATAATAAAATCTCTTCTCTAAGCAGAAAAGAAAAATGTTGATAGAAACCAAGTCTTTTCATCTGTAGCACTGTGGTTTCACAATAAGGAAAAAACAATGACTGAAAATGCCCAGGGCCAGATTTCAGATTTCAGATAGTCCTCATGGCTGACCCAGTGTATTTTCTCTTCTGTGTGGAGCTTACAGTACACAACATAAACTTGTGGGATTAAGGCAGATTTCAACAGCCTGTAAAGCTAGCCAAACCTATTTAGAGATCTGGACATGTGTCTGATCTTCCTTAACTAAAGGCTAATAATCCACCCATCTGAGACAAGCACTTTGCTCTTCCCTATGTGCAAGCAGTGTGTCCCCAGAAATACAGAGTTCCTAACTGGGATAGCTCAGCTGTTTATCCAAACAAGAAGTAACTGTCTGAATTTACCTGGCTGCATGCCATTTCATTAGTTGTCCTGCTCTCATAGATGCTAATAGTGACGTAGCATTAACACTTCCTGTTAAAGACTGCAGAAATGTTGATGCATAAAATGCTTTGCCCCAGCCATAGCTGACCGGCTGACCTCAATATGCTGAAGTCCTTAGCTAGACAATACATGACGCTAGGCAGTCCTGCTACTGTGTATGTCAGCCTCCCAGCTGCAGCCTAGGCACTCAGACCCATGCAATTCCGCCAAGAACCATGTCCAGCTACAAAAGCATACTGGCACAAGTGCAGAAGCACTACAGCACTGCACACAAGGCAGCAGAGCCAGACAGACAGGGCCAAAGCTCCAGCACAGCTCAAAGCAAAACACCCCCTTTCTTGCAGGATATTCTACAAGCAGTTGCTTTGCAACAGACCATCACCAAACAAAATTTTTGAACAGGCTGGGGATGTGATTTAGGTCCTAGGAATTCTTTTGCCTAGCTTGGAGAAAGGGCTAGCAGCTGTTTCAGAAATAGTTGCACTGAATTTAAGCAAAATGTAATTCCTAGGAGACAGGGGCAGCGCTGGTTGTCCCTGGGAACCTCAGCCAGCAAACCTCCCTGAGTTAAGCAGACTTCCTCTTTGGAAAACACACACCCAGTGCACTGATCCTTACCGCTGCCTCCCCATTTCAGTTGCTCAGTTTTATTACCTTGTTGCAGAGGTTGGTCCTTTGTTTCTCAAGCAGAGTCAGGGACAGTGGCAAGATGAAGTGTGCAAGGTGATGTATTTGTCTCTGGTCTTGGGAAAGGTCCCTGGAGAATTTCTGCTCTGCAGGTAACTGACAAATGGGGGTACATTCACAGACAGAGTCCAGAGTGTTTAGCTCATGCTTATAAGCACAGGACAATCCAAGCAGCAGGTGAGCTAAGAGCTGATGTTTACTGTTGGTGCAGAAATGTGAACTTTGCTGAAATACTGAATTTGTCAGGTAGTGGAGAGAGAAGAATTTGGATCCAGATGTGCACTTTGGAAGAGTTGGAGTGCATTACTGCTGGCAACACAAATGCTGACCCAGGGAAACATTTGACTTGAAACACATTTTCATCCAGTGAGCTTCCTGGTTTTAAACTGGGACAGAATGACAGATTTTCTGGGCAGGGCCACAAGGCCCCTCCTGAAGAAACCATATTGCCAACCACATTAAGAATGGTGCTGAGCTTCTTCCAAACTAACCCAGGCCAGACAGTCATTGATACTCTGTAAGAACAACTGCCCTCCAAGCCAGTAAATCAAAAGGAATTATCTGACAGAGCTGAACAGGTGTAAGGCCATGACATGCCTGTGAAGGTAAATTGCAGACTCAGGACCTGCTTCCACTCTCCTTGTTCATGTCCCACTAACTGGTGGAGGTGTTGGTTACTCCATGAGGCACCCAAAAGCTGTGCTCATGGGCATGTTGGAAACACCAAGGACAAAGGAAGAGAGCTTGGTTGATGCAACACTATTTTGTTCATCCTCTGCTGTACTGACTCTGTTGTACTAACAGGATTAAAATGCATTTAACTCAGATTTCATGTTTGAGATCAGCAGATAATTAAGCCCACATTGATGCATTACAGTTATAGAAACACTTTCTAGAAATGCATCCCACTTACTGTCCTAAACACTTTACTCAGAGTGCCCAATTACTAAAGATTTAAATAATTCACATCTACATTCAAATAGCTTTCCTTTAGTGTAACTTGTGTGTTTAAATATCTCCTAACTGTAGTACACCTGCATTCGGTGTTTAAAACCCTATGCTGACAAACACACTTATTGATACGTCACACCAATTATTAGTCAGTGAATTGTTTAGATGGTCCAGTCTCACTCATAATTACAGCTGATACAAGACCTCACTTGATACACAGAATGTGAAATACATTGGGCTGACTGACAGAAAACTAAATAGTCTCCAGAGTATTTGCTTTTGAATGCATAAGCCATTTTGTATAACAAATGCAATTCAATAGTAGATTTTTTTTCACTTTAATTTTTAATGAAAGTACAAAAAAAAGTCCACCTGAAGATTGAACTACTAATTCTAATGCTAGAAAGGACTTTACTTAGAATTGCTCTAAATGAAATAAAAGCTAATTTTTCATCTTTGGATTCTGTGACTATGTCATACAAGAGATAGGACAAACTCTCCCCTGACCTAGAAAAATAAGAATGTGGCCTTCCCCCACTGCCTTAATGATGGAAATGAAAAGCTGCCCTATCAGATGATCAAGGCGGTTCTTTAGATGGATTTGGCATATTTGGCATATCTCAGGTTCACCACATGAGAAGGTAGTGAACACCTGAGAGTCATGGCCATTCCTGTGGCTGGCACTGCAAAGCACAGGTGCTGTGAGAGCTGCAGGAAGGGGTGTGGCTTACAAGCATCAGCCTCTGGCAAGGATGCTCCTAGTAGCCTGTGGTGGTTGCACAAAAGTAGTCTTTGCTCCCTTTCAGCCCAGAAGTCAGCCTGCATCCACAGATGATCCAACCTGATTTGGAGAACATGGGGAACCTTCATGTATTTCAACAAGGGTTTGATTCAGGCTGTTCCCTTTTAAATCCTTCTTTTCTCTCTCCTTTCCCTCTTATCTTGCCACCTGCCCTACTGGGACTACTTTGATGCAGAAGAATAGGCTGGATGACACATTTTGTGAGCAGGCAAAGTGAGGACTGAAGCCATTTTGTCCCAGGCTACCTGCAAACCAGCAGCAGGGACAAGGGCAGTCACAAGGTCCCAGGTCACGTTCTTCTCTGAACTGCCTGGCGTAACTGGCAGGTTTGAGGAAAGGCACAAGTCCCTAAGCCTGGAGAGTCTGGTGACAGAAACAGAGAATCAAAGGAAAGGGGGTTGAATGGAAAAGAATTCTCTTTTGTGAAGAAATTACAAACAAGGCAGGCACATGGATATTCCTGCTTCAAGCAAAAAGAACCAGGAACAAAACTGAACCTTCCCATAGCATGGAAGAAGAATAAGAAGAGGAGCTGCTGATGTGAGAGGAGGAAGGAAAGCAGACTGCTGCCCTGGGGGGTGAGGGCCACAGGTCATCTGTTTCCAGGGAGTGTTTCACAGAGCCCCCCAGTGCCTTCTCTGGTGTTTCCACCTGCAGCTACAGGCTGGGCATGAGCTGAACCACCACTTTACACCAGCCCCACTTTCCCCACAGCTCCTGCCCTGCCCTGGGCACTGCCTGGATGCTCTCAGGACATCCTGCTGCCAAGGTACAAACAGGCAAATGGGATGCCTCCAGCATCAAGGAACTTCTGCTTTCAGAAACTGTCCTGTGGCAAATTGACCTTACAACTCCAGCTTTACTAATAGACAGACAGATAGATAGATAGATAGATAGATAAAAATATTGGCAAAAATATAGATATAAATATTAATATAGTTTACATATATGATATATAAGATATATTAAAGTGATATTAAATTTTTTTGTCTATTCAAAAGGACACTCCTTGAGATTATGTGCCAAGATAACTGCTAATATTCACTTCTTGGTACAGTAACTTGTAACTTGTACACAGCAGTGGGGGCCTGGAAAGCTACCCCAGTATACTGCATCCTGGCTGTGGTGAGTGCGAGGAGGGAAATCCCTTCCCAAGAAGAAGCACTGCTGCTGGAGTGAGGCACAGCAAGGTGCCCAGTAGTCTCAGAGACCTCACCTGTCCCTCAGAAATGAAGTATAAAGGGCACAGTCATGGGAGGAAGCAATGTCAGGGGTTGGAGGACTTGCAGCAGCAGGCTCTTCAATGAGTAAGATAGGCATAGATGGTATTGGAAAATCTACTACCTTCTCGCAAAAAAAAAAAAAAATAACCTTATGTGACTAAATTTCAGTCATTTAAAAGAGATGGTGTGGTGTCACTCATGCAGCTAATTAAACTTTACCTCACTTAAAGAAAAAATAATAGTGTAATATTTAGAGCAATAAAAATGATGACTGATTTGTTTTCAAATTGTGCCAAACAATCCACAGAGACAGAAAAGTTTTTCCCCCTACTACTCTGGGGAATGAGAACTGTAGGCAACCAGCTGCCTCCTGCCCAAGAGGCTGATGCTGGCCAGAAGCAATTAAACACTCAAATTTAATTGGCCCTATGTGAAGATACATCTCTAATCAGTCATCAGCTCTACTGTGGCTGTCAAAGCAGCTTGATGTTCTTCACTTAGCTTTCCTCTTCATTTATTTGTGGAGGGTTTTATTGTTCAAATAAGTTGAAGCTAGTGCCAGGGCTACTACCTACAACTTTTTCAGCTGCTGTCCCTTTCCCAGGTCTATTCTGTGCTCCTGGCTAGAGAGTGGAGGGAAGGTTCAGCAGAATGGGACCCTGAAGTGTACAGCACGACTGGCATGATGCACATGGCAATGCCTTTCTTTTCCTGCTCTCATTTCCTGTCATGTGTGCCCCTCAGCACAGGGGAGGACAGTGCTTGCCATCCCTGACCAGCAGCTCTGCCAAAAAGGCTTGGAAGATCTTCAACCCCAGCAACTTGGAGTGGAACCACATCCTTTTCCTCTTTCCTCTTGTCTCAGGATGTTTTCAGTCCCTTCTGTGACCATGGCTGTGCCAGAGAGGAAGGACTGGAAAGCTGAAACTCCCCTCAACACAGGTTAGCCAAACTCTTCTGAGCAGCAGCACAGACTGGCCAAGACAAACTCAGGTCCCTAGACCACATAATGAATTGTCATTTTTTAACGTATATTTGTGCATGTTACAGAAACCAGATGTATTCACAGGACAGCTGAGGATGGAAGACACCTGCAGATGCCATCCCATCCAACCCCCCTGCCCAAGGAATGTCAGCTAGACCCAGCTGCCCAGGACCATATCCACCTGTGTTTTAAGTATTTCCATAGGTGGTGACACCACAGACTCTTTCAACATTCCATCATTAGATTGCCTCCATAGTAAAAAATAGCTTTTCTTATCTTTTAGCTGAATTTCCTGTATTTCGGTGTTTGCTTGTCCTGTCACTGCATACCACTGAAAAGAGCCTGGCTCTCTACAATCAGGTATTTGTATGTTTTTATGTGGGTTTTTTCAATACCCTGTGTGTTTAGAGGAAAAATGAAAGCAGACTTCTGTAACTGAAGCAAGAATTGGGCCAAATAACACATAAAGAAAGAGAGGCAAACTGCCAGGAAAGCAAAAGTGGAATGCAAAGCTACATGGTAAAATATATAAGTAAGCTTGTCTGCCTGCATATAAGAGCATCAAGATTTGTTGTCATATGCTACCAAACTTACTCAGATCATGTATTTGCATATGTCCCAAAGTGTGTGTTTCAGTCAGTGTGAAAAGGACTTTCACTGGCTTAACACCACCTTATTCCCCCACTGTATTCCAAAATCTTGCACTGCTGCAAAGCACATCTGAAACTTCAAAATGAGAAGGTGTTAGAGGCTCTCAGATGGGGCAGAGAGGAGCTGCCTCACCATGACTGCACAGACCCCAGCTCACGGCACTTCCACAGCAGCATCAGTTCAAAACACTCACCTAGCTAAGGCCACTGTGTTCCCGCCAGACAAAGCCTGGTGATGCATCAACTGCAGCCAAAAAACAGCCTCTTGCAGTGGAAAATATCGAGCAGCCCTTAAGCACAAATGCACGTTTACCCACATCCTACCATGCCACTAATGCAGGTAATGTTACTGCAATTAAAACCCATGCATTTTCCAAGAAACCACAATTAACCCAACTGTTTAGAATAGCATATCAGAGTAAAATCTATGTGGTAAGTACTGGTGAATAACAATGTTTTTAATGGCAAGTACTTCATGTAACATTCTATTTTGAAGGGCTTTGTACATTAAGGAATTTTCATTCTGAATAGTTCCATTTAATTTTTTAGTTTTCATTTAATTCAATGTGAAGTAGTGGTATGCACAAGCCAGAATCAGGTGCTTTTATTATGCTCTGGGTAAAGGATTACAGTAAAATAATCACAAAATCTCACTGAACGCCACTTGGAATTTTTGGACCTTTTTTGAACCCACCTTCATAGCTACATCCACCAAATTACCACTTGATGAACTTCTGGTGTATTTACCATCAGCTAAAGGATATTTCTACAGGATATAGCAACAGCAAGTGTGACCAGCCCTTCTAGGTAATGGACACTGCTGGATAGTACCATGCTCTGAGTCTCAGATTTCTCCTCTCAGTGGTTCTTTATGCTTTACTAAAGCCTAAACTGTCATAAATTGAAAGGGCTTTGGAAATTTTAGCTGCAAAACCTCATATACTAATCTAATCTCATCTGTCTGAGTATACTTTGGATGATAGATAGAAATAATATAGTCTATAAAACAAAATGAAATTCCAGAGGACACTGAGGTTATAGTGGCTCTTATTTTCATGGTCATCCATTACTTGTTTTGCATTTGGGAGAAAAAGGCTTCACAGACAAATTTTTATTTATTGGTAACATATTAAAGAACAATATTTGCAGGTGAGCCTAATCACAGAGGCTTTGGTTTGCTGCTTTATACAGAGGTAAAACCTCTTCAGCTGGCAGGGTACTGAGCAGGAGGGCAAATATCCACCATGTGTGGGAGGCCTTAAAAGCACCATGGATAATAAATGCCAGTCAAGCAGGTATTTTTTCAAAAGTATAAAATAATTTTTCTGCCTAAATCTTTCTATTTCCTAAAGAAGTTTACAAGGAAGAGATGGAAACTAAGATTTCTACTTTTATGTCCCACTTTCTTACAGACTCTATTTTTAAATCTATTTTTATAGATAAAACAATTCATTCTTTTAGGAATGCAGCTTCTGCCTCTTTATGAACATGCAAAATGGCTTTATTATAATAAGACATTATTCTGTTTGTATCATCTATTGACATCTCTGAGGTCTTTTAAGACCATGGATGAAAGGTGCTAGGCAAGTACCAAATACATCATAAATCATTGAATATTTATTCAAAATCTACTTGTTCAGTCTGAATTTCATCTGCTGATGCCAGATTTCAAAATGAGCTATACAGAAGACCTTTATGAAACCTTGTCCTCCTCAGCATCCTGCCTGTGTGTGCAGGATCAGGCAGAATCTGAATGAATTAGAATATATGCTGTTTTCTGTAAGGAATTGCACACTTCCAGGAGAAGAGAAAGGGGAGAGGGAGAGGGAGAGGGAGAGGGAGAGGGAGAGGGAGAGGGAGAGGGAGAGGGAGAGGGAGAGGGAGAGGGAGAGGAGAGGAGGAGAGGAGAGGAGAGGAGAGGGAGAGGAGAGGAGGGGAGAGGAGAGGAGAGGAGAGGAGAGGAGAGGAGAGGAGAGGAGAGGAGAGGAGAGGAGAGGAGAGGAGAGGAGAGGAGAGGAGAGGAGAGGAGAGGAGAGGAGAGGAGAGGAGAGGAGAGGAGAGGAGAGGAGAGGAGAGGAGAGGAGAGGAGAGGAGAGGAGAGAAGAGAAGAGAAGAGAAGAGAAGAGAAGAGAAGAGAAGAGAAGAGAAGAGAAGAGAAGAGAAGAGAAGAGAAGAGAAGAGATTATTTGCAATCACTCCGTTTGAGTCTCTGTCTCTCCCTGCAAGGCAGGGTTCCTGAAGGCAACAACGTTAAGAGCAAGCACCAGCCATGTGCAGCCCTGCCCTGCTGCTCTGAACAGTTGTGCCTGGGTAATGCAAATTATGCTGCTGCTGCTGGGCATTTAAGATCTATACAAACAAGCTGTCAGTCCAAGATCTAAAACTTATTCAGTTATTCAAACTAATTCAATTTCATCACCCAGCTCTGACACCCCTGGCACTTGCTGCAGACCATTTTAATGGGAAGTGATATGTAAGTGCAAACACCTGGGAGGCAGATGGCAGGGGGATTTTTCTGATACAACAGTCATCACCATGGTTATTAACAGCAGTGGCATTTATGTGATCCTAATTACGATGTAAGTATACGACAGACAACGAGGGCTCAGACTGCTCTTCCTGCACTGCTCTCACACCATCTGCAGGCTTCCGGTGCAGACCATTGTGACCTTTAGCAGATCCAATACAACCACTTGCCATTCTATTCACATGTCTTTCTGAGAGTCTTAAGAACATGGAGAGAAATCTTGCCTTGAGACCAAGTTCTGGTTTATGTTAAGGTTCCCACCTTTAAGATCCTTCCAACCCAGGCCATTCTACCATTCAATGATTTTCAAACACCAGTAAATTCTAGACACGGATGTTTTAGTTACAATATTGCATTAATTGTGCATGAAGACAAATTACAAATTGGATCTCTGGTAGATCCAAAAGCATGCTTAATAATGAGGCTAGATCCAGCAGGGTTCTCACAGGACTAAGTCTTGGGACAATCTTATTTAATATATTTTCAATCAATATTCCAAAAGATGATATAAAATTTTCAAGAAGATGCCTGAAGATGCTGTACTGGTCATCCAGCGCTGAACAGTGAGCAGGACAGGCTTGTGGCTGCCAAATGAAGTGAGCTGAATGCCACATCCCAGTGATTTTTTGGGTTTGCAGGGACCTACCACCCTGTGTGGGTAATTCAGGTGGGATGCAAGGAACGGTTGGCTCCCACATGCCATACAGGCCCAGTCTGCACTTCACCTTGAACGGAGATAGTGAAAGCTATGTCTTTGTAGAGAAAACACAGACGTGGTGATCATGGCCAGTGCATGCAGAAGAGGAAATGGGGTGGCTTTTGGTCTTGTTGAAGGACACAATCCAGCTAGCAAGGAATGTCATAGCAGTGTCCCAACACTTCTGCGCCCAGCAAAGCCTGGGCTGCATGCTATTTGGCTGCTGAGATGTGGCCTTAGGGGTGGAAGGTAGCTCAACCTTCCTAGCACCTTCCTTCATCTGAAGGATGAGCAGGGAGGCCATCAGACAACTTAATAGTCTGTGATTTACTGGGAACCAAGTTGAGATCATCTAATGATCAAGAATTAAAATGTGTAGGCTCTGCTGAGGTGCTGTAGCTTATATTAAAGCTGCACCCACCAAGGTCAGAAATCCAAGGAGGTGGAAGGCAAAACAGAGATAAGTGACTTAGTTCAATGCTATTAGTGATTTAGTTTAGTGCTATCCTGTTAGTAAGTTTGTTAGTGGCAAAGTCAAAAGCAGCACCTGCTTTTCCTGCCCCCTGCCTTTCCCCCAAGTTGGTTCTTTGCAACCATGGCACCAAACAGAAAACCAGCTTTTAATGGAGTTTGTGCAATCAAGTTGTTTTTTTACATACAGTGATAGTTTTCAACAACTTGTAAAGCAATTCTTCATTTGCAAGTCACAATCACCTTTGTAATTAAAAGGGTTGTTGTTGATATTTTTTTATTCTGATTTTTATTTATGGAAAATTTTACATTTGAAGCATCTTCCACCACCAGGCTAATTGTGCCAGCTCATGTAAAACAAGGCAGAGACTCAGCCTTCTTCTTTGGACAGGAGGGCTCCTCAAAAACCAGAAAGCTGCAGTCCTCAGCAGCAGCAGCAATGCCTGCCAAAAGGGCTGGGAGTGTATCAGGTAATTTCAGACCCAAAGGAGTCATCTTATTCATGTTCCCCCTTCCCAAAACATGTAGCTGAAAAAAAACACCCCAAAAATGAAAAAATATCATCCTTTAAAAGGCATTTTTGAGAATACCAATTAACAAGTCAATCTTGGACTTGTTTCATCACAAGAGAACAAGGCATTAATGGCACACTAATGCAAACACCAGTTTGCTCTGCTTTCATCACACAGAAAAATTGTTCCCTTCACAGTAAAGCCTGCCAAGAGGATCCCAGAGTGGAACAGATGTGCCCTTCTGACACACAAAATATTTTGTGGAGTGGACAAGCATTGATGTATGTCAGAACAGTAGGCAAAATTGCTCTTGACTTTATCTTGTAACATGCATGAGTACAAAATGTGATCATGGTCAAAAGAATAAATTCTGCAGGTCTCCTGACAGGAATTTTCTTTGTGAAAAATTGCTTTCTTTTGGCATTCGTTTTGCACCTCAAATAAACCAGTTATCAGAACACAAAAAACATTCCTACTTTTTCTCAAATCAATGATTTTCACTTACCACCACCATCTTGTATATGTGACCAAAAAAACCCTATAAACTTGACTGTGGGCCTTGCTCCTTTTACTTTTCAGAGGTAAAACCCATAAACATCTAAAATATACTTTGATTCATTTTCCAGACTCACTGAAAACAGTACAATTGATGTCAATTCTGATATAATTTTCTCATATTAAAGGACTTTGTTTGTTTAGGTCTTTTTGAATGATTGTGTTCATGCTGTGCTGATTGTGGCTGGAGTTGAGTTAGTTTTCTTCACAAGTAGCTGGTGTGGGCCCATGTTTTGGATTTGTGGTGAACACAGAGTTGATAGCACAGAAATGTTTTTGTTATTGCTGAGCTGGGCTTACATAGAGTCAAGGTCTTTTCTGCTTTATGTACTTCCACCCTGGTGAGGGAGTTGGGGGTGCCTGGGAGGCTGGGAGGAGACACAGCTGGGACAGGTGATCCCAACTGATCAAAGGGATATTCCAGATCATCTGACAACATGGTCAGTACATAAAGTGGGGAAAGAAGGAGGAAGGTGGAGGACATTTGGAGGGATGGTGTTTGCCTTCCCATGCCATTGTTACTGTGATGGAGCACCGCTCTCCTGGAGATGGCTGAACACTTCCCTGCCCTTTGGGAAGCAGTCAATTAATTCCTTGTTTTGTTTGGTTTTGTGCGAGATTTTGCTTTCCCTATAAAACAGTTTTTATCTCAACCCAGGAATTTTCTAAGCTTTTAGCCTTCTGATTCTCTTCCTGATGCTGCTGGTGGGGGAGTGAATGAGCAGCTGTGTGGGGCTTGGCTGTTGGCTGGGGTTAAACCTCAGCACATGCAATAGGAAGAATAAGCAACACCAAATAATTATCCTATTATTACTTAACATGTAAATTGCAGTAGGGCATGAAGGACCTTATAACACAAAGCTCAGCCCTCAAGAAATGCAAAGCATACAAACCATGGATGATTCCTAGCACATGAACCCTAGGGAATGCTACAGTGAAGTGGAGCCTACCCAGGCAGAGGAGGGTGGGGCCCTAGCAGTCTCTTAGCTGGTTCCTTTTTTTCTTTCCATGCCTTTGCACATTGGGAGCAAATACGTATAACCTGATTATTATGGGGACAGATATGAGGGACATAAAGCACTATGGCTTTTTACCCCCAGCCAGCCTGCAGAGATAGCCTTGAATTTAGACAGAGTGCTAAATACTGGTGCAAGGCAAATTAAGCACAGTAGAAGCAATTGGCAAATAATAATCAGTATGTCTATAGTTCAGGAGAAAAATTCAAGGTTTGGGTTTTAGGCTATTTTGGGGAAGGAACACAAAAAACAAATTGCAAACACATCTGGTTTTGCCTGCTCTCTCAGTAAAGGGGGAATATGGGTAGGGATAGCTGGTAACAGCCAAGCTCCACTTACAATGGCAGTAAGTCACACTCACATCATACTTTGCAGAGAGGGCAAGGTCTGGTGCTAGCTGTAAATGGGGAAAGCAGCCTGTGGGAAGCAATTCAGTTGACAGGCAAGGACCCGAAAAGTCACGCAATAGAGTTCAAAGTCTGTTTAACCATGCACAGCTGAGCTGGGAAAGAGTCTAATAAAGCATGAGGTAGGTGAGGTGCAGTTCTCTGCATCAACTCACTCAGCGCGGGCTAAATCACTGGAAAAGCAAAGCCCTCCTCACAGCAGCCATGCTGTTAATGGGCACATCCCTGCGCTGCCCCCCACCACCCACCTCACATCCCTCCACCTCCATCCCACAGGCCAGCGGGGAGGGAGAGAGCAGGCACAGACAGCTGTGGCCAGACTGATAAGAAAATCTGGGGATTTATGTGGTTCTTGTAACCAAATCTCTCCTTCCCAGAGGGTCTGAACACACTTCACTGTGTGTGTTTTGCCACCTGCCCAGACAGGCCTGGAGCCCATGCTCTCCTTGCAGGTGGAAAACACTTTGTATGGCTGTTCACCAAGAGCACTGCGGGGATGGCAGAAGTTGGGGGCCTGCAAAGCAGCTGGGCTCATGAGAAGGCTCATCAGGTGTCTTTTGGGGCAAATTAGTGTAAGGAGAAAAATCTCTTAGTGTAAGTCAGAAAACCAAAGCAGAAGATGGTCAGGAAGAGAATGTCTGAAAACACAATGGTGGCAGTGCTCAAAGCCCCATGGCATCAGCAGTGGCTCCTACAAAGTGCCAGGATACCATCCTCTCCTGCCCTTGGGAACCCAAGAACAGGGCACAGGTCAAGAGAAAACTACTATGCCTAAGCCAGACTGTCTTACCTGCCCTGCTGGCTGGGAAGTTACAAAGCATTTTTCATCCATTCGGAGCAATTATTTAAAGCGTAAAATACCTGAGGGACTCCAGGCTTGAGAGAACAGAAAGCATTTGTCTAAGCTTATTTCAGGGGAAATAATACGTTTCCCACACAGTTAAATGTGAATGCAGAAGGTTTTAACCTATAAAAGCACATAAACAAATCAGACAACAAGAGCAGTACAAAATTTTCTCATTTACTTAGAAGCAGAAGGACATCACAGCAAAAGGTAGGGGATGGAGAGGTTTAAAAAGGCACATTTAAAACAATGTTTAACCTAGTCCTGAAATATTTCAGCCCACATTCAGCTAAAAGTTCAAGAAAGAAAAAAGTACTAAGTCCTTTGAAAACTTCCATGAAACAACCCTACTTGTATTCACAAATATCTTGAACTAACTAGTTCTTTGTTAAATGGAGAGTCTTTCCTGTTAGACCAATATTATGTATCAGAGAGGAATTATCCACCCTTTTGTTTTATAAAACAGGATATTTGCCAAATGATCTTCCATTTAGCAAGCTTAATTTTATTTCATCATATGATTTTATTTGTCTTTTAAGATTAGTTCAAATAAGCCTTAGGTAACCTAGATATTTTTTAAAATAGAATAGTCACTATTTGAACTGCAGAAATTACTTTCTTCAGTCTTTTGCTGTTCCATATACGGTTCAGGACTCACGTGCATGATTTATGTGCATGCATAGTTACTCCTAACACTGGCTTGAGTGTTCCCCTGTCTTTGCAACTTGAGCTACTGCAGTCACCTGATAAGCTGTTAGAAACCAGAGCAAAGTGACCAGGGTGAGCACTGTTCTTTGCAGACCACTCCCAGCTGTGAGACTGCACCTTGGAGGAAGGAGAGACTCAGCAGGAGAAGGTTTTCTGCCCTACATTGCACCTTTTTTATATCCTGCTCTGCAATGAAGTCTCTTCTGTTCCTTCCCCTGCATGGATGGTGTTGTGGGTTGACTGCTTGCAACCTGGCTGCAGCCCAGGACTCCAGGCAGTTTTGATCCTCTGTAGCCTAAAGGAGAAACCCTAGTAGCTGGTAAAATCCTTCTGGAGCACAAGTTCCTTTATGAAGATTAAATACATTTACATGCCTGATTGGCTCCTCACCTCTTTTCAAATCTGAACTGAAAACATATATTCTCACTTACCCAGGTATTAGTTACTGTTGTGCTTTACAACTGCATTATTGGACAGTACAGTAACCTGTAATTGTAGTTTGCACAGATTATACACAAAATAAATTAGAAATATGTAAGTCACGCTGAGAGACTATATTAAAGATGAGCACATAAAATACAGTCCCAAATGTTCTGCCAACTCTCCTGGGGTATCCTTGTTCCTTGTCAGGAGCAACATCTTGGGCTCTGGAGAATATGTGGGCTTGGTGAGCATGTCACAGGGGTGCAAAAGTCTGGGGCCAGGCTTGAGAGGTAACACCAGCTATGACCTGTCTGCAGGCAGGAGGACCATCTTCTGGTTTTCCACCAGAAGGATGCTGTTGGGACCATACTCCCCATTCATCCTTATGCAGAACTGACCACAGCTTAGCATGAACAGTGTGCTATACAGTTGAAGAGCAGCTGAATTAGACTTTCAGCAAGCATAGGAGGTGAAATATTTATAGGCAAAAAGGGGTGTTTTAATTAAAGAAAAAGGTGAAGTGGCCAAATATCCAGATACTCTGCTTCCCTTAGGGTTATACTTCATGAATATTCCAGTCTCACAGTCATTCAGGAGTTATGTCTATCAAACTTCTATAAACATTTATTATACGCCAGAAACCATATCCTCACAATTCAGCCTACAGAAGTTCAGATATATCTAACCCTCTCATACTCAGCAACAGCTTCCAATAGCCTAACATTAGATAATTAAAGAGTTTCTCTCCTTGTTATACCAAATCACTTCAGGATCCTTTTAACAAACTGACTCATAACAATAGCTTTTGAGTCAGGGACATTCTACTCCATTACAGGGCCAGTAAGAAACTGAAAGGGAGGGTGGTGGTGGAGGGGGAGCTGGAGGCAGGACACAGCCAAAACCTGCCAACATCTTTTCCAACTGATGACAAAATCTGCTGAGCTTGCAGAGGCTGGCAGTGCCCAGCAAGATGAGCTGCCCCGAGTGTGCATTAGCTAATTTGGCACACCTCTGCTGCCTTCAGCAGTGCTCTGTCAGCTTACACCCACTCAGCCTCTTGGACCTGAGTCTAAAAAGTATATATTTCACCCACCTTTGATAGTTCTGGTAACAAAATACTGTGAAGTGCATTGCCAGAATCAAATCTGCCTGAGCAGGATACTGGAGTGGAAAACCTAAGATTTCTTTCTGTCTCTCTGATAACTACTCCCACTCACAAACACAGTAACATACCACCAAATGCTTTTTGCATACCTATGCGTTTCTCTGAAGGACAGAAATGTTTTGCAATTCATTTCTATTGCTACTATTCATTATGCTACTCAATTACATTAAGTGCCCTTATTACTTATTTACGAAGGGTTAGTAACGTTGTACTTTTTACCTGACCTATATACTAAGCCTGAAGGCAACAAACACTTTTCCACATTCATTTCCTGCTTGAAGCAGCTTTCAATAGCCTTTTGTTTCCCACAAAGCATCAGGTTGGCAGAGTTTTAGAGGGAAACATGACTTTCAGTTGAGAGTGAGCCCAGGGCCTGGGAGACCTGGTGCTTTCCTGACTAATCTCACTGCAGTCTGTACATTTCTGCCCCTGAAGACAGGAAACCCTGGCCTATGTTCCCAGTAATGGCATGCATGGACTGAGGAATGTGACCTCCTCAAGGTAGCCACAGAGGGCAATAGGCTGTGAGGGGTGCTGTGTGCTAGGGCCACCTCTGGTAGATGCCTGCCTGATAAACATCAATGCTGGGTCACTGGAGACCCACCAGCTGTGTGAACTGGGAGTTTACTGGAATGGGATGGAATGGGATGGGATGGGATGGAATGGAATGTGGTTCTTCCATGTGGTACTGTTTACAGAATCACAGAATAGGTAAGGTTGGAAGGGACCACTGAAGGCCATCTGGTTCAGCTGCCCTGCTCAAGAAGGGTCATCCCAGAGCACTCGGCACAGGATTGTGTCTAGACAGCTCTTGAGTATATTCACTGAGGGAAATTCCACAGCCTCTCTGGGCAATCTGTTCCAGTGTGTGGTCACTTGCACAGCAAAATTCTTATTCATATTCAGGGGGAACTTCCTCTGCATCAGTTTCCACCCCTTGCCCCTTGTCCTGCTGGGCACCATCAAGCAGAGCCTGGTCCATCCTCATGGCACCCTCCCTGCAGATACTTAGAAACACTTATGAGGTCCCATCTCAGTTTTCACATCTTGAGGCTAAACAGGCTCAACTCTCTCAGCCTTTCCTGGTGAAAGACATACTCATACTCTAGAGTTTTGACCAACATAGTAGCTCTCTGCTGGACCTGTTCCAGGATCTCCACATCTCTCTTGGTCAAATTTTAGCTTGCCAAACATTTCTTGCCTGTCCAAGAACATCAAATGCAAACAGCCCCTTTGCCACAACTTGGTTTGGATTCAAGGTCATCCTATCTCCAGCTGGAATTTTCTTCTCTGGCTAAAGAAGCAGTTTGTCCAATTTATTTCATGTTTTCTGGTCTACTATACTATTCCCACTGTCCTCTTGGCTTTAGAACAATACCCTCTTTTTGAGATGCAGTGTCCAAAATTGGACCCAGTACTTTCAGGAACTTTTTTTCTGTGTGAAGCAGAAAATGTGTATTGTGTTTCCTTGCCATCTTACAGTCCCATTCATGTGCTCTAGGCAGATGGGCTGTATCTGTGTACTGCTGTCTATTTCCATTTAAATCTATATTTTCACCCACCTTAGATTCACCCCGATTGAGTTATATCCTATTTTTTTCAGTCCATATCTCTACTGTCAATATTATGTGGAATCTTAATCCAGACTTTCAACCTCCTTGCAGCAGCACTGATAAGCATGATCCCTGCTCCAATATTCAGATAATCAGTGAATTACTGAATAATCCCAGGGCTCAAAGCTGCTGAAGAGGTGGCTTGACAGATGTGAGGCTGCTGATGCTGCTCTGTGTCCCCAGATCCACCCAGCAGCAAGGCTGAGCTTCTATTCCCAACACACATAGAGTGCTCATCTGTGCTGGTTTGAAAGCAAAACCAGTGAAGGACTCCAAGTCAGAAACACAATTTAATAAGATGAAAAGAAAATAAAGTAAAATAAAATAAAAGTAATAGTACAAAAAAAACCTAACAGAGTCAGAATACAACCTGACACCCTGTTAGGGTGGTAGTGGCAGTCTAGATGAGCTGGTCTTGTCGAAGCAGTGATTCCTGTAGAAACGTCTGGCAGCTCTTGTCTCCTCTGGGAGTCCAGTGGATAAAAGCTGCTTGTGCTGTCCCAAACCCTGGATTTATCCAGGTGGGAATGCTTGGCTCCTCCCCCTGGGCGGAGCATCTCCCAATGGGATGATCTCATTCTATGAGTCATGCAGTGGGTCCTTGATGGCCCATTAAACAGAGATAACTCCTGGAGGAAGTTATCTATGAGTCATGTGGCAAGGCATTGTTAGGCTCATTAACAGAAGATAAGGAAAACACTGCCCCACCTTGGCTCCAACGGCTCATGGGGATAGAATACAAACCTTGGGCACAATTTTACATTGTAACCTAGGACATCATCCAAATGGGAAGCATGCATATGGCCTGGTTGTGGTTCTCCTCTCCCTCCAGTAAGTGGCCTTAGGCAGTCTCTGTTGTAGCTGGCCCTGGATGCCCAGTCTCCCTGGCTGCCTTAGAAGCCCCAGCCCTACTCCAGCTCCTATTCAGAGCTTCTTGTGCACAAACAAGCACAGACAAACACACACACAAGTCCCCAAGGAAAACTGCACACAGTGTGTCCTTCCCAGGTACCAGGATCCTAGTTGGGCAGGTGACCTCTTAACCAGGAGCTGACTTCCACAGCTGGCATTGAAAGCACACACATGCATGCAGAAGAGTCAATCAACTGTGAAAAGTACATTTGCCATTCCTGTTCACATACAACCATCCCCTTTTATCCCTTATCCCCTGTTTTCCCAGACTTGCTCCTTCTCAACCATTCTTGATCTCACTTCCTCTGTCTCTGATTCCTCCGCAGTCATAAAGCCTGCCCATCCTCACAGTCACCCTATGGAAATTCCAGAGCAAGCATTGTACAGTCTCTAGGTGCCATTTCCCAGCATTCCATCTGCTCGGGGCAGTGACTCTTAAAGACTGTTGAGGGCTGCAGGGATCCTCTCCCACCTACTCCACAGGGTCTCACCTTGTACCCTAGGTCCATCACTTATTTTTTTTGACTATCACTTCGTGTACTTCACAGCAGACCACAATTTTAGCTTGCCAATGACAACTGCTAGGTACACTAGCAGATAACATACACCCTGAGAGATTCTTCTGAAAGGAAAATAATACAGATACATTCCTCAGATCAAACTATGAGCACTGCTCTTCCAAAGCCAGTGCAGTTTTGACCTTTACCTCATGATAAATAAAATCTACTCATCAGCTTGTATTATGACTGGAGCCTCATGTGGGCCCACACACATCCCCAGGGACAACCAAATAAGAGGACAGACATTCCTATAGCAAGGGTCTCCGGTGCAGGAGCTGGTGCAAGGCACAGGCGTAGCATCCAGATACAAGTGGATATTCCTGCCAGGCTTGGTTTTTCTGAGGCTCTCAACCCAGGAAACTCACTGTTTCTGCCTTGGAGAGAGCTCCTGTGGTCAAGCATTGCTATGACAGTGTATGGATGCTCACACATACACGGGGAGCTGCCATAGCTTTCCTAGGTACCACACACAGGGGGAGACATTCCTCCTGAAAGCTGATAATGTGAAGGGGAGCAAGCAAAAGCCACAGAGAGGGGGATGGACCCTTGCTGCTGCATCACTGTATGGATTTGGCAGCACTTTGCTGGAAGAGAACTCACTGTCCAATTACTTTCATACCATCCTTAAATCAAGCTGCATGAACAGAGAAAGATTTAATCGCAATCTTCAGAATAGATGGGATAATTTATTCTTTTGAAGACCTAGGTAAAGACACAAAGGAAAATCATGCTTAAGATTCAGCTAGTAGAAATATGTAAGGTCTCGGTGTTTCTCCCTCCCTTCTGGCCTTTCTCCAGAGCTGGCTGGAGACCACCCAAGCTTGGTATCATTCCTATAGTCAATCTCTTCCAAGGGAGCCTAACCTTCCCTTTGATGCAACTATGCCTCTTTTCCTCCTCCTGTGATGTGTTCCTGAGGTAGTCCTGCCATCCTCTAATCAAAACAAGTATTTTTAAGCTCCTCAGAGGAACAAACAAGGTTTTGCAAGGCCAAACACTGTCTTGTGGCCTTGGTCAGTTAATCAGCTACACATTTAGTTAAAGAAGAGGGCACATCCTTGCCCCCAAAACATTCACCTCTCCAAATGTCGTGCCTCTCCACAATCTCAACTAAAATTTAGTCCATATTTAGATACTAAAAATTTAGATACCAAAATTTAGATACTAGTCCATATGTCCACTGATGCACTCAAACTTTAGTGTCTGTGTGGGACAGACGCATAAAGCCCAGTGTTGGCTTGTAGCCAGCCACAGTGGCTGTCAGCCAGTTGAAACAAGTGAGAGCTTACCTTCCCACACCAGATTTCTCTGCAACACAGCACAAACATGCACAAGATTCAAAGAGCTGGAAAGCCCCTTTCTCACAGCTTCACTGGCTAAAACTTGCAGGATGCAGCCAAAATTGCTGCAGAGGAGGAACTAGAGAACTAGCAGAAAGATCATCCTTCCCACATGTGGTGTGAGCACTGGCTGCAGTTCTCACATCTCTGTAAATATTTCTCTAAGCAGAAAGTCAGTTTACTTCCACAAGATTAGTCTGTTTTGATGTTATTATTCAGCATGTGGCAGGTGAACTGAGAGTACAGATCCTCCTGTGATGTGTTTGTAACATTCTCTAGAACAATATCACATATAACTGGGAGGGTAGAAGTGGGAGCGTGGAAAAAAATGGCACGAAGAGTGACACCTAAAAATCACAAAAAAATTAAGATATGTTAGAAATTACTTTACTAATTTTAACATAAATTTACTGAAACTGCCATTATTTCATTATGTGGTTTTGTGCTGCAAAGAGGATTTGATTTAAGATTTGCAAAAGAATTACTTAGAGATATATTTACACCCTGTAAACAGAGTGAAGCAAATTAAGATCTAGCCAAAGGGTAACACATTTAAATCAAAAGGCACCATCTTCACTGAAGAAGGTGCATCCATCCATGCATACCAAAGTGAACATCACCAGCTAGCACAATCCCTTAAGCTGCATACATTTTACTTGCTGAAAATAAATCCATGGTAATAGACAAAATGGCATACACCTAATGTATCACATAACCAGCTTAGTATAAAAATAACTATCAACAGAATTCTAATTCACATATGATGCTACAAAAAAATGCTAATTTGAGAAATGTCTGATACCAGATTACAACATACTTAAAGGGTTTTTGCTTCAACATGCCGTAGAAACATGGAAAATTCAGAGCAAACTGACAACATGTTTGATTTATTTTTCAGAAATCTCTAGAGCTCTGTCATCTTTTTACAATTAATTCCAAATTCAGAAAGATATTAATATGGTGCGTGAAGAAAGAATTGGATGCCATGTCTGACTGCCATGTGACACGAGAGAGACTATTTCATACCTCCATTTTCATTCCTCTGTTGTGACAAGGGAGCACAGAAGAAGTATTATGGGGTGGTGCATTGTCTTGTTTTATACCACCAGCAAAGTGAAAAAGAAATTAGAAATATTTTAGTCTTCTCATCACCAACAGTGACAGCTTAAAGAAAAGAGGAGGAAGTCCTCCAAAAGCTCTGTACACGATTACTCCATTGTGTTGGCAGGTTCACATATGCGCAGTTTCAGAGCTAACTCAAGCTGCACGAAACACTCTTACATCCTTGAATAATTTAAAAAAATGCATAGACACATTTGATTTTCTCTGCAATTATTCAGTGCTGATGTTATCCTTTCCAGAAATCTCTAAAATGTTGGCAATTCATACTGGGAGCTCAGGTAATGCAGAAATACTTAAATACAGGAATTGGGCCAGAGAAGTCGCTCATACTTTCTTTATACAAATTGCCTGCATCCTTTGTGGGTGGACAACACCCTGGATATATATGTATAATAAAGCAGCCAACAGACTTAGCTGGCCTGACTGGCACTGAGATGGCAAATCACTGCACGTCTTGACAGTGTAACAGAGGTCATTAAGAAATCGGAGAAAGAGAAAGAAAACTATTTCCTAGCCTCTCCACCATAAGCAACCACTTTCCTCAGAGAGGGCAGGTAGTTCAGCCTTTCCTGCTTTCCTTTTACATTGGGGAAACAGACCCCAACCAGCAAGAATTCCTAGTCGCTGGAGCACTCAAGGACAAGCTGGGCAACAGGGAGGTGCAGGGCACTGGTTCTGTCTCTCTTGAGCCTCCTATACTCTAATGTTACAGACTGTGCTTCATGTACTGTGCTGCTGCTGTGGGAAGGATTGCTATTGATCATCTGCAGCTCACACGCAAAAATCCATATGATTATTTTGTTGGGTATCTCCAGGGAGGGGAGTGGCACCAGGAGCAGATGGTAAGGGGGTAGCAGCTTTCTGAAAATCAAAGGTGACAGTTTTGCATGACAAAAATGCTTAGTGAGATTTATAGCCTGCACCTCTCCCACGAATGAAGACTATTCCTATTGCTGGACTGGACAAAGTGAACCCAGAGATCTGTGGGTGACAGCCTCTGGCTCTTGCCTGAATAAGGGAAACAAAGCAAGCCTGTGGCCTGAATGAGTTCTCTGCACTGAAATGATTTGAGGAAATTCCTCCCCTGGGGGCAATTGTGCACAATTAGCTCATATTCCCTCGATTTTGTTCCAGTGGAATTGATTCCCAGTAGGCCCCACAGCTCATCAGTGGGCAGTGCAGGCAGAGGGAGTCCTGCCAATAATGCATGTACAGAGATCTCTCCATACACCTTCATCCCCATCCCTGCCCGTTCCTGCACACGCCTTGCTAAGAATTGTGTACATATGAAATCAACTGTGCTGCAGGCTGAGCAGCACAAGGGATTGAAATACTTCCTTTCCATTCAAGGGCAGTAACAAATTGATATGGCCTGTTGGTCACCAACTATGCCTGAAGGAGCCCCTCACTGCTGAACACCTCAACAAGGATGTTCCAAAACTCCTCCTGACCACCCACACCCTTCCATCCAGACTTGGCCATGCTGTGGAATGATTCCTGGCCCTGCTCCATCCACACCTCCTACATGAATATCACCACTTCCCACCAGCTAAGATGGTTGAGGGTTGTTGTAACCTTCCTCCAGCCAACCAGCCCTGTCTCTGCCCCTGTCCTGCGAATTGCATCACCTGCAACACTGCCCTGTGTCCCTCCAGCTGGGAAATACTGGATACAGAGTGGTCACTCCACCCCTGCCTCAGTTGTTGCACTCAGAGAGAGCTGACGGCCCTATGTTTTTTTCCAGAAAACTGACTTTGGAAACATAATCCTGTAAAGGTGTCCCTCAGCAGAAGAAATGTGCCTACTTTTGCTTTGCTGGCTGCCTGCTTATATATCCTCCCACTTCATAAAATATGGAACTGTGACTGCAACCACTGGTGTCTGTCAAGATTATGTGATTACACTAACTACTAATAAATGTATTTCTTTTCATAACAGCTAAGCAGATGCTTCACACCCCAGCAAGCATTCAGCAGAGAAGAGGATCTTAAGATCAACACAGATTAAAACCAGAGTACCATGGAAAAACAGCTCACAATTTGTGAAACTCAGCCAGTTTCAATAGAAATTATCTCTAGTCTATAAGATAGAGAGAATCTGTGAAATTATTAGCAGAGACAAGGAAGAAGAGGTACAAAAAGAGAAAGAGGAACAAACACCAGTGCTGACTAAACTGCGCAGGAGAGCTGAGACAGAGCACAGATGTTTTCAAGGGCGCTGAGTGTGCTCCAGCAGCAGTCCTTGCCTTTTCCCACAATCAGCTGCTATCTGCAGGGAAAAAACTAACACAGTAAAGCAGGCATAAGTGTACAGCTCCTATTCAGTGCCAAAGCTGGTTATCAGCAACAAGGCCCCATATCCCACCGAGTACTTGTAAATTTACTGTCGGCTTTTTGTGATGTGCAGATAGGTTCATTGTGTGGTTATCTCTGTGGTAAAGACTGCCAGGGATTTGGGGGCTTTATGGTATTGACTAAGGCCATGAAAATAAAATAAAAGGCCTCGGACTGAAAATACTAACCCTTTATGAACCAGGGAGACCACTTTGTCTTCCTGAGTAGGTTCTAGTACAGAAGAAAAACAACATAATCCATTAAGAGGAATTAATTTACATAATGTAGCCAAAGGCTTGAGCTTGGGACACAGTGGGAACCTGGCTGCTTTCCAGCCAGGATGGTGAGATATGTTATCACACACCATTGGTGGTGGCTGTGCAATGAATAGGATCAGTACCATAGTGACCCAAACATGCTGCAGATATGGCTTCCCCATTGTCCAAGCATGCCAGTTCCTTAGTCTTGAAGTGCCAGAGGTAATAAATGAGAGACAGAGGCATAAAATGCTATAAAACTCACCCTAAAGACCCTATGGTTCATAAGAGACCTAGCACTTTCTCTATTCCTCCCCTCATTCAGGAGCACTGAGGGAGCCAGCAGTGGGGTGAGGCTCCGAATTGGGCAGTCCCTGAGCCCCTGAGAAAATCTGCCTTCTCCAGGGTGCCCAGCCACCCTGGTGGCTGCTCCTACCTCCACCTCACAGCATGGGGAGATGCTAAAATAGGACCATGGGGAATTTGTGGAAGAGATGACATGCAGACAGGGGCACCCCAGTGTTATCTTCAAAATGGAAAGTGGGCTTTGCTTACCTTCAGAAGGAGTATTTGCATATAATTTATCAGAAAAGAGGAGAAAACATTGAAATACATTCTTCCATCAAGCAAACCCTGGGCCACCAGCAGCCTCTGGAAAATAAAAGCATCCATCTTTTCCCCTCACAGAGCAGTAATTTTAATTAGACAGATCACATGTTAATAAAAATATATATGTTAAAATACAATGGAGAATATCACATGATGTGGACATCTGCAAATGGTATGATTGCACAGGCCCCCTCAGGAGGATATGCACCAAAGCTGAGGGAGGGTTGTAAAAACAAGCTCTTTGGAGAAGCATCCCATCTCCACATTCTTTCCTAGGAAAAGAAGTAAAATTCAAAGGAGGAAAGCTTGAAGAAATCTACCTCAGCTATTAAAGAAGTTGTCTTTAATTTCTAGATTTGCATTTCATTTCAGCATTTTCATAGTACCAGCAGAAGTTCTTCGATAATGCAATTTTGTGTTAGACAAATGACAGCTGTCTCTAAAAACACCTCGCTGAGAAGCATCGGGACACTGGGAAAAAAAAAAAAAAAAAAGTATTACAAAACAGGCAGGGAAAAAAGTGATTTTCCTATTGATGTGAAGTTAATGACCTGCCACAGGGGGTTACAATTTTCCAGGTGCCTACAGTCACATACGGCAGCTCTACCTTTGTAAGTCTGGATACCTAATTGGGAAAATGTTATCTGCCAGCCACAGAAAATTAATGTAAAATTTCTACAGGGCAGTCCATGTATAAAACCTAGCTGCTAAACAAAATAAAAATGCCTAGCACAAGAAAATGAAAATTTGGGTGAATTGGAACAATGACACCTCAGAATTACAAAGTGCTGTACAGGGAATGTGGGGTGAGGGCTGTGCTTTAGCATGTGGGAGCAGGATTGTTTGGGCAATGGGGAAGGGGCATCCACAGCTAGGTAATGGGCTGTGGGGAACACCTACAGTGACTCTGACCATGTCAAGCCCTCCAGTCTTCAAAAAGGGAATGAACACTTTCAATTCTCACCAGGAAAATCCGATGCAGATATCTCTTTGGGACCGTCTCCTTGAAAGCAAAAAACTATCAACCCTGCCAGTCTAGTGGAAGCTTTACAACTCATTTACAAACCTTTTCTGCTCTAAGGAAGGAAAACAGCACATAAAGGCCAACTTGTTAAAACAATCCTTATCAGTGGTGCAGAAAGTGATAAACACAGGCAAGTGGAATCTAATCACTCGTGACTGAGGCAAGCAAGAAATTTTCCTATTCTTTTTTCAAATTTCCCAAGAAGAGACATTTGCCAGCAGGCCCCAGCTCCCTGCAAGGCAGCCTGCAGGAAAATGGAGCAGCCACATCTTCCTCAGCAGTGCCAGAATCAGTGCAGGTCACCTGGGATCACTCTCCAGCGTGTTCGCTGTCTGATCCTACTTAAGCAAAAATCAGACTATTTTGTAGCTAAACAGAAAACTGAAGGCTGTTATGCAAATCATTCTTATCCTAATGCATAGGCAAATGACTGAATTAGAGCAATAGGATTAGATGCTAAATTGTCAATATGATAGCTCAACTTAGAATATAGTAAAAATAAAAGAAAAAAGCTGACAGTGGAGTTTTTGGATTACCACTCAAACATTTCAAGGAGTGACTTCTCTTTCTGTGGAAAATTCCCCTAGAGGAGGATAATGGACTAATTAAGGCAATTAAGGGTGAAGGCATCAGGAGCTTCTCAACAAATTACAGGAAAAAAGTTGCCAAGGCACCGAGCTCTGTGCTTCCCTGAGCCAATGTTGCCTGCAGCGTGAGGGGGGCCATACTCAGGCCTTCTCTCCCTGGTGGGTCCTGTCCTCCCCCAGCTGGGTGGATGGAGCTGTCACCTCCTCTCTTGCAAAGAGATGGCCAGCCCCAGACTCCGTGCCATGCCAGAGGGGAGCCAGTGCAGGGCTTCCCCCTGCACCATCACACAGGAGGCATCTGCAGTACTTTGGTCTGCAAGTCCAGTGAGGAGTCCTCTCTCACTCTTCACTCTTCTAGCCCTACAGAGGAAACAGCAACATTTTTCTGTGATTTACAATCTCAGGACCATAAAATCTATACTTCTCCCCAACTCATCTTGTAGTCCTTTCTTTCCCTTTCTGTTCTCCCTGGCTGCAGAGCAAGCCCAGCCTGCCAGTTTCACCTTCAAGCAAAGAAAGATCAGTGGAAGTGCCTGATTGTTAAAGTCCAGTACAAGTAGCACTAGCTCCGATACAGCAATTTCTGCCTGAGACAATTAAGCTTTTGATCTCTGGATCCAGTTAATTGCTAGCTATGCAGATATTTGTGGAGTTAAAAACAATCACAAGCAATTTCAGAAGTAAGATGCTCTGATGCTTAATCTTGCACATGTCCTAAGAACTGAAATGGGCTTTTCTTAGTCTGGATCATGCTGCATAGCACTGTGGATCAGCCAAAGGCAGAACATTTCAAATGTCAAATAGATGCAAATCCACCGCTCTCCCACATGATAAGAAAGTCACCATGATAAAAATAATGTGTTCCATCCAATATATTCACAGCATTCTTCATGTCTTGAAAATAAGGCAATAAATCATATACAGAATAATTTGGAAAAACAGCTACATTCATTGTTCATTTTGGTCTTTATTTTTTCTTCTTGTGGGCAATTCTAGGACAGCAGAGAGCTAAGTCCTACTTCTCCAGGGAAAAAAAAAGCCAATATTATTTTCAGACAGGGAAGGGAGCAAGGTAAGACAGGACAACTTTGACTATACCTAGGTTGAAATACCAGCACATAAAACAAGTCCTGGCAAAAAAACCCTCTGACTAGCAGCTGCTTAAGTGTGCCTCAATCATAACTGCCCAGCTACAAATGTAAGCTGTGACAGACATCCTGCTACCCACCACCAACTTGCTTCTATTCTCCTGAGTGTAATAACTCATCTCAAACCCTTGAAAGACTGGTACCTTGGGATTGCCTTGAGAAATGTCATACCAAAGTCCCATTTAGCCCAAAAAACAAAGCCATCCAAGGCTTGCAGCGAGGATTTCAGAAGGGCTATGTGAAACAGGGCAAGTGCCTCTGCCCTGCTCCTGTGCTGCTGCTAGCCTGGGTCATGGCTGTGCCAGGAGGTGTAAGCCATGCTGCCCACTTTAACTTGTTCCCCACAGTCTTCTTCCTTCAGATTACTTGCCCCCCACACCCCACTGGTACTCTGGCAACCTCAATATGCAGAAGCAAAAGTGCAATTCTGCACCACAGGAAAAGGCATTTCTCTGCCTCTGCTCCAAATCCAATAGCCAGCTTGCCCACTGAGCAGTGCTTGGATGCTTTTCTCAAACATTCTACAGTGACTCAAGCTGTCTTTCATTTTTTCCTGAGCTAAGAGATCATGATTTTATATAAGTAGTCACTTTTCCCCTGACATCTCTAACACAGAATTTTGGTTTAGTGCAGTGAACTATTTCAACAGTTTTTCAGAGTCAAGACTAGTTTTGGTTGTCCTGAATAATATTTCATCAGTTGTAAACATTGTCACTATTTGCTTGTACCACCTTCTCCAGTTCTCTAAGGAAGATGCTGAATACCAGACCCAGGTCTTGTGTCTGTAGGATCTTCTCCTGATGTATGAGGTGCCTGTTTCTTCCAACCCTCCCTTTTCTGGGGTTTAACCCATAACTAACTTCTCCTGTTCCATAGTAAGTGTCATTTGTTAAGAGCCATTCTTGCTTCCCTAAGGTTCTGTTGAAAGCTACATAGCCTGAACAAGCACAGTATGTATGCTCACGGTATCCTTCTGAGAGTTCTTGTGTCTTTCAAGCCTGACCTTCCTCTCCACACCCGTGTTTCTTCTCAAACCTTCAACCAAACCTGACCACTGCAAATGAAATCTTTGACTATTACTTCCCAGGATCCCTCCTGAAGTCCTGCTTGAAACTGGTATCATGTTCTCACTTACATCCCCTCTAAACACAGAGTTGATAGTAGTGCCAGATTACACATAGTTAGCAATTCAGAAAATTCTTATTTGTGGTGTGTGTTTTTTCAGGACTCCTGTGCAAACACCATCTGGTGCTGAGAATTTGTTAATGTTTGGTTTATCAATTTATCCTAACATGCCGTTTCCCAACACCTCCATTTGAGGTGGTCCCCCAGACTCCCTCCCCATTCACCCATTCATGGCCTTTCCATCACAGTGAATGCCAATGCATACAAAAAATTTGTTCAGCTTTTTGACAATGCCATTGCTGTCTGCCAGTGGATCTTTTCACACGGGGCTCATTTACTGGCCCCAGTAGCTCCTCATCATCCCTATGAACAATGGACAGGTGCTGCACAGACAAACTGATCACATTTATATTTATACATCAGATAAACTTTAAATGCATCTATGCTTCTAATACATGCTGCTAAGTTTACTATGAAAATTTCAGATGGAAAACACCAAATGTGATCTTGGTACACATCCAAATATAAATGTGAATTTGTCTCAGTATTTCCCAAACAGAAGCAATTTTTATCTTAGGGATCTACCAAAACTAACAGCTACACAAGCACACTGCGTAGCCTCCAGTCATGTCAAACATTTGTTATCAACAGAGATGAATGAAGCCTGGAACAACACCTTTCTTTGTATTAAATGTTCCATTGAATCCCTGAAAGTACTCGATTGGAGAGAGAGAAACCAAATACAAGATGACCCTTGCCTGGCCAGCACAGTGCTTTTGAAGCCCCTGTTCATGTGGAGAGTTGTTAAGAAGACTTATGAGAAGTTGCTCATGAAAATTCATAGGTAGTGTTTCAGTAGTGGAAGGTAAAATATTTATTAAAAACAGTGGATTGAAGACAAAAGCCCTGCGATCAGTTTACCATACATAAAATAGCAATAAAGGTGACTGTTTAACATTTACTTAAAATCCCAACAGAAGCCCTTAGAAAAAGTGAAGCTAGTTATAAGGGGTAGCAGCTTCTACAGAGCTGAAAGAGGAGCAAGCACCTTCAGCAAATGAAAGGGAGATGAGGAGAATGATTTATAAGGGCAATGATTAATCTTTCACTTTATGTGGGAACAGACTTGGACATTTGATTAAATATTCAGGGTAGAAGAACAACATCTAATAATACAAAACCTTATTTTGCAACAGCTTCCAAGCTCTTACTTTTTCTTCTGTGAAAGTGGTTTGAATTTAGATTATTGAGGCTTTGATTTTGGGTTTGGTTTTTCTTCATTGGCTTTTTTATTTTTTCTGAATTAAAGATGACATAAATACATTTCAGTATAGAGGTGTGGAAAGAACAGAAAGAGTTTTATTTGTTTACTAGCATTGTTTTTTCATTTTCTGCTCTTGACCTGATCCAGGAGGTAAGGAAAGCAATCAAAACAATGAGGAACATGCTCTTGGTCCCACAGCAAATTTGCCTCTGGTAGCAAGCAAATTAATTGGGATGCTGTTCAGAGCTGAAATATATCACTGTGTATTCATCAGCACTGGGAATGGCAACACATAAAGAACATTGCTCACATAGACACAGTAAGGATAATAAACCAGCAACACACGTCTGGGAACAAAAAGCAACACTTTCAAGCTCATCTGTCAGGCTTCTCATGTACTTGAGGTGAGGAGATGGGGGGGTGGAACCAGGGGAACCTGAAATAGCATAATGTCATGTGGGAAGGTAGTATCATCACAGAGCTCTGAGCAGCAGAGACAGATATTTAAAATTCTTTTTCATTAAAGAATATTTTTAGATGCTTAGCTATTGCCCTTCTTCTTTCTGTTTTCTGAATATCATTTTAATGAATATATATATATATATTCCTGGATATTTTATTTATATATGTTCCCTCCTTCTTCATCATAATTCTACCTTGTTACTAAGTGACAAGGCTGTGCTGTTGCTATGTTTTTTTCCTCAATCATTTGATGCTGCCATTCTTCTCCCTGTACAAACAGGCCTCAGCCAAAAACGGGGAGAAACAGTTGGCTTTGTTTCAAGGTCCCAGATTTCACTGCTGTTGGTAATGGCACAAGTTATGCTGTTCACAGATGAGTGGCCCTCTGAGACTTTCTTACAAGACTTTCTACATCACAGGCTGCATCCTCCTGGACTTCCACTCTGCCAAAGGCAACCAAACCAAACCAAAGCGCTGAGTAATCTGCTACACTACTAGGAGACTTCACTCACAAGTAAAACTATCTGCAGGCACTCAACCGTTTGAGTCATGAGACCCTGTTCGAATTCAGACATCCCACCAAAGCCCACCTGAGGTCTCACACAGAGAATTTAAATGAACAAAGAGATTACTCATTCACAAACAACCCAGTTACAGATATCTATTGTGCTGGAAAAACAAGTGCATATTCATAGGGGTGTTTGCCCCAGGTGCAGTTGCAACAGGAGCTGTAATGCCAGCTGGGCAGCACTCCATGCTGATCCCACCTCATTGCCCAGCCCAGTGCATGCTCAGGGAAAGATAATGTTGGTGATATGACCTCCTGAGGGGCACTTTCAGCCCATTTGGTGATCCAGGGATGTTGGGCTCACAGAGCACAGTCATGGCTAAGGTGGAGGGCATCAGTTCAGCTGCAGTCCCAGGCCTGGACACCAGTACACTGGAGTGCTGGGAGCTGGCTTCCCCAGGCTCAGTGTCTCCTCCATCCCATGTCCCTTGCAGGGTGCTGACAAGACAGGGGGAGCCCCTGTGCCTGGGAGACGATCGGGGATGCAGAGGGGTGCTCCTGATGCACACACTGTGGGTTCAGCATGGTGGCAGCAAGGCAGAGGGGAGCTGCTCTGCATGACACAGCCCTGCCAGAGACCCAGCCAGCCCTCTGGGGCCACAGGGCTCTCTGCAAGGGAAGGCAAACTTCCTAGAATGTGCATTTTAAGGCCAGAGAGATCATTATTAAATATAGTGTGATCTTCCAAATACCCTGGGAATATTGCTTCACCCACCAATTCCTGCTCAAAATCTATTTGGATGTTTTCAAATTATGTTGACCTTGATACTACATTGCAATCTGGCTACAACATCAAAACATAGCTCCGCATTTATAAAAGCCTGCACTGTAGTATCAATCAGTTTATTTTTTACTAAATACATTCACACTTCTTTCTCACACATCTCAAATTTTAGTTAACAACAACCAATGGTTTAATTTAAAATATAAAAAATATCCTGTGTTATGCAACCACAACTAGGGAAATAATAAAAAACCCACCCAGAAAATAGGCCCATTTGTTTGCTCTCCTGCTGTGATTTGAAAAGCAGATGATCTGGGTTTTTTACAATTGCTTTAAGACCATAGCTTTGTAAGCCAGGCTCCTGATCTGAGCAAATTTTTCCAGTTGATTTGCAGACCCCTTAAAATGGGTGTTTCTAATCCTTTGTAAACACAGACATGATAGATACCATCCTGGCAGATACCTCTCGAGCAACAACGTCCATCACAGCTGCGACAGACTTGTTGGGGCAAGGCTCATCTCCCTCATCCCACTGCATAATCCCAGGATTTCCCACAGTAAACTTTTGTATCCAAGCCCAGCAGTCTGTTCACTAGAAGACCAGACCTCATTTTCCCAAGCTCTCTTGCATTCCTGTTATTTTTCTACCCCTGATAAAGGCTGGTTTGCCACTAGTTACCCTTCCTTCCCCATCCCACTCTGCAGTTCCTTCACCAAGAACCACTGCATCAGAGCTTTCAGGCCCTAATTGCTCTATTTTAGCATGGTTAGCAATTGATTTAAGTAGGAAAAATAGGGAGCCAAAACTCACTGATGCAGACATAGAGATTTCCAGTGTGGAAACAGCAAACTCACCTTGTTCCCCTTGAAGTCCGATTCTTGTCATGTTTAATTTTAAACAAATATATCTCCTGCTGAGTGGATAGTTGGCTTGAAATCAGAACTGATGTAAAGAGGGTCAGTGGCAATGAGTGGCACATTTTTCTCAGCTTCCTTCAAAAAATTAATTGTTTCTGTTCTGAGAACTCTAAACTCAGAACTGAGTTTAGAGTTCTAATTTAGAGAACTAAATTTGGCTGCTCATCCAATGAGATCTCACTCACGCAAAGGTTTATTTCTGCTTGAAAACCACAATGAATATAGGTATTTATGAATGAAGCAGCAGTGGAGCATGGTCAATATAGTACAATAAATTGTGCAGCCTTTCAGCAGCTTAAGAATGCTTCAAGTTTTGTAACTTTTCCTCTCAAGCATACCCTATACTCTATTTTTTGAGGAAGTCATCCTATACTGAGTTCAGCTAGCATTGTTTTTAAGAAGATTACCAACTTGTCCAGCATAAAGCAACATATTTACAGCAATTTTTAGCAAAGGAGAAAAAGTCTAATTAGATATTTCTCAGCTTCAGTCTTAACAATATGTACATGACCTGTTTATCTCAGATTTGCCAGGTTTTCTCACCAGGCTCATTATCAAGCTATAATAGCATCTGGCAATCCCAGGCACGCCTACAGGTTGGATGGAGAAGTAATTGAGAGCAGCCCCACAGACAAGGACTTGAGGTTGCTGGTGGATGAGGGCCTGGGGGGCATCCCAGAATGCCTGGAAAATCAAACATGTCCTGAGCTGCATCCAAAGCAGCATGGATAGTAGGGCAAGGAAGGGGATTCTGCCCCTCTGCTCTGCTCTGGTGAGACCCCACTGCAGTGCTGTGTCCAGCTCTGGAGTCCCCAGCACAGGAAGGACATGGACCTGTTGGAGCAACTCAAGAGAAGGGCAACAAACCTAATAAGAAGACTGGAGCACGCCCCTTACAAAGCCAGGCTGAGAGAGTTGGGGCTGTTCAGCCTGGATAAAGGAAGGTTGCATGGAGACCTCATGGCAACCTTGCAGGACCTGAAGGGGCCTGCAGGGAAGCTGGAGAGGGACTCTTCATCAGGAACTGTAGGGACAGGACAAGGAGTAATGGGTACAAACTGAAAGAGGGGATAATTAGGTTAGATGTTAAGACACAATTCTTTACTGTGAGGGTGGTAGAGCACTGGTACAGGTCACCCAGAGAAGCTGTGGATGCCTCATCCTTGGAAGTGTTCAAGGCCAAGCTGGATAGGTTTAGTGTGAGGTGCTTCTGTCCCTGGCAGAGCAGTTGGAACGAAGTGATCTTTAAGGTCCCTTCCAACCATCCCATGCTTCTGTGATTCTATGAAGAATGATATGAACAAATATAAAGACTGGTCAATTCAAATGCAATATTCAGCACTATAGAGATGCCTTAAATAAACTACCAGCAAAATTACAATTAAGTTTTGACAGAAGCCTTTCCATAGAATAGTTAATAAAAAATCACTTACTAAACCTTAACGTTTTTAATAATGACAAAATGACAATTAAGAATGACCTAATATGAATATTTAATTAGGCCTAATAAAATGTAAATTCAAGACTAATTCCAATAGCTAATTTCAAGGACTGACTTATTTTTTGACCACTTGGCTTGGTTTGTCATGGGGGGAAAAAACCCACAACCGTTTTACAATTCATTGCTGAAAATAAATTGGAGGTAACTGCCTCTTTTCAGGAGAGCAACGGTGCCAGATAAGCACACAAAACATATTTTTAAGGAATTTTTTTTTCCTGAGAAATATTAAAATAACCTGGATGAATATAAAGAGGCAGCACTTTAAGCTTAACATACAGGGAAACAGAACACCTTTTTTTTTTCCTAGTTGTCATTGCCAGCAACCCTACCCAATTCCAGCTTTGAAGTCTAATTTGGAAATTTGTCCCAGGGTACTAGCCAACAATTTCTTTTTTCCTGGAGCATCCCATGGCTCTGTGGAAACAATGATATATTTGTGCTTCCCAGTGATCACCACTGTTACAGAATGGATGAGAGCCGGGGAAATGACACCTCAGTTGTGAGTAGGAGAGGGGAGGGTGCCCACAGTGCTGAAATGCAGGCTGGGGCCTGGTCCCTGAGGACTGAACTGGGTGTTGGTGGGTCAGAGGAGAGAGCATGAACCCAGTGCCGGTGTTGCATCTCTAGCTCTACCTGCAGATCACGTGCATTTTGGAGGCAGAGTAGCCACTGAAAAACAGTTAAATGTACTGCTGTCTTTTGCTTCAACTTCTGATTCAGGCTAGTTACAACTGACCCCAGTTATAAGACTGACCCCTTCCACTCTTTCTGGCTGTCCCAAATTCATAAAGACTATCTTGGAGTTTCCCTCTTTGAAAACTGAGGAGTTCCATCATGCAAGCAAATTCATATTTCATATTCATAAAACATGCAAGGAAGATGGAGGGTCTTCTTACTGATCAGGGACATGCAGGGATGAGTCACAATGGGGAAGATGTTGCACTGTTCTTGTGGCATCTCACTCACAGTTTTCAGGGACTGCTCATACCAGAGACAACGAATGGCCAGCCAAGTCTGGGGACTGAGTTCCAGTTTGGGAGGGTTAGCAAGCAGTAAAGGTTCCTTACCTAAAAACCACCAGGGGTCAGCAGTCAAGTCCTTCGCAGTTACCTCCCTGTATCTGGACAGCTGTTACTATTGGGGAGAAAATGCATGTCTTTCTTCCAAATTGTCCTGTGTGCCTGTGAGTGAGAAATTATGGTAAAATTCCACATTGAAAATTGACTGCAAATGCAGTACTTTCTCACATAACCAACCTTCTCACAACTCTCTGAATTGTCACTTTTGCTGATTTCAGGTGACTGAAATAGATTTTTACTACCTTCTGCTTTCTAGTTGCATGAAATTGACACCATTGAGAGCAAGGAATAAAGAAAAGGGTTTTCTCTATTTCATCAGCTTTCACATTTGCTTTACCAGGGACAGTACAGAGTGATGCAGAAGACACAGCTTCAAGTATGGATCCCAACCAGTTATGAAGAACAATACAGACTCGTACACCACACCTTTTCTTTGGTTATTTTTCAGAGCAGATCCACTCTAATGCTTGATAAAATTACTTCCTGAAGACTGCATTTTTGCATTGGTACAACTACTTTTAGCAACCAAAATAGACTCTGGAACCACCAACCTAAAAAAAAGCTGTAAGGTACATCAATACCAGCTCACCTGACATCCTCAACTTTGACTCTGCACCTATGCTACAAAAGGATCTTTTAGTTTATCTGTTCTGTCAGAGAATATCCAAAACAATGAACTTCTAGTGGAATGGTTCCTCCAACACCATTCAGCAGTCTTGGCACTGAGCTAACACAGAAGGGGAGAGCTACTTAATAAATACAAAACAGCACAGCAGACAGGTTTCCCTTAAGTGCATTCAGTAAGAGATGAAGGAATGAAGTCCAGGGAAGGAAGGTATTACCATGTCTTTGTCATCACATAGCCATGTTAGGTCACCGACTTGGTCTGTGTAGATGTTCCAGGTTCTGTGTATATGCCCTGGCAGCAGAAATGGTACTGCTTCTGTTTGCTTCTTTTTAGTGCAGGGTATTGGTATGGTATTGACAGATCTTCAGGTGTAACAAGGGAAAGAGCAAGCAGAAAATAGATGATGATTTTGTGCTGTGCAAGGAAACATGGTGAACAAAGACCAGTGAGCTTATAAATCCCCACCTGGTCAATAATGAAGTTACATCTTTATCTATTGTTACCTACCCAGAGGAGGGAAATGTCCAGATCTCCAGTAGTTTTGCTGCAGCACCAGCTTCAAGACATGCCAGTAGCTGTAATTGCTGAAAACCTTGTTGTGGTGATGAAATCGATGCTTTATCTTCACTCTCAGTAACAGCCAGGGATACTGATTTGAAGCCAGTCTTTCCTCACGGAGAATATGCCACTGCAGTAACTGGCTTAATCAGCCCTCTGATATACATGGTCACAGATCAGGTCCCCTCCAACTCATGACACATCCAACACTCAAAATGCAGATGCCCATCATTTGAAGGCCTGAAAACATTTTATGCCAGATTCCTCGCCTGGGGGAAGTTATTTCCAAATCCCTAAACTAGGAACCAGAATAGCTGCTGCTGGCACCAGTGCTGAACCAGTCAGTATTTCAAGTCATGGCCAGTGCTCTCAGCCTTGTGCCAAACTCTGCAGCAGCTGTGCCTGAGGGGAGTAATGCCAGTATATCCATGCCGTCCCCAGCATACTTGGAGAGGTGGTGAGGGAGAAAGAAAAATAAATAATTTCCTCTCACTTCTTGTCTTCCCCTCAAAATGGGGTGAGGTCCCCTCAAGGCACCTGGAGAAGCTGCTCCTCTGCTCTGGGGGCTTCAAGGGAAGCTTTAAGAAGTTCATGAGGAAGGAGAGGGATCTTGCCACCCATTTTGGGCTAGGAAGAAATATATAGCTTCCAAAGTTGATGGATGTTCACTATAGTGTTAGGTGGAACAGATCTCCATGGTGGAACATGCATCTCCACAGTGCAGCCTTGCCACCAGCAGGGTGATGTGTGTCCTGCACATATCCCAGGTCAAAGCACCCTGGACATTACCTCCCAAGGGCACTTCCCAAACATGACCAGTAACAAGCTAAGTTTCTGCGGAAGCAAAAGTTTGGATATTGTAGGATGGACTGCAAAGCCATGACCAGCCAAGCTGACATCTACTTTTCAGGATTTGAATAAGAACTGTCTCCATCCTGTTTCTTCTGTTCAATACATTGTAGGCTGAATTTTTATTGGGAAGATTGACTCTTTTACCAAGAGCCAAATACTCTATGATGTTTGTGAACTAATTTGGGGGTTTTCTGGGATAATGTAGGCCATATGCCAAGGATGGTTTTTAGTCTGCTTTCCTTTCATCCATTTATAGAGACGGGAGGGACACGTAAGGTGCAGATCTTAAAGAAAGGAGCAATAGGTAGTGCTGCAGCAACAGTGGAGAAATAACAAGTGGTGATGTCACAAATGAATACTTTAGGGTCACTCAAGGAATCAACATCAAAGATATCAGCAAAAAAGGGTTTAATACGTCTTTATAAAAATGTGTATTAACAAAGTTCAATGCCAAGGTTCATTTTATTACCTACCACATGGATGAAACATACAAAGGCAAGTCAAGTTAGAATCCATGTAGAGTGACAGAGACCAATGATGCAATAGGGTATGGAAGGCTCTTCCTTTGAGTCATGAGGCTCAGAGTGATCCCCCTTGCTTTCTAAACTTGTGATGATGCCTAGCCCAGGACTAATCTTAGTCTCAGACTTGGACAATTGTTTGTATCAAAGGAATCAATTTGTTTGTAAAGGAAGCAATCACACGATTTCATTAGTATTAATTTAGCATGCTATCAGCCACTTACCAAGGTTCTGTTGCAAAGAAGGAATCTCTCCACCTTGGGTAAGGAAGGATGTCTTGATCTCAGGTAAAGAATCTCGAGAAACTTCGAGAGGTATCCCAACTCCAGTGGAGATCACACTTATGTAGCCACACTGCCTAGCAAGGAGAGCTCAATTAGGCAGTCATATTTATGGAATAAAGCAGTTGGCTCACAGTTCAAGTGCATACAGTGAGAAAGGTAAGCATGAGACTCCTTGTACCCACACATATGAGTCTTGACAAAATCACCTGCTCTCCTTGCATTAACAGCATGCTTGGTGTTCCAAGTCCAGGTGCATCAATGCTCCCTGGGTCACTCTGCCCCTTTGTGGATTCCCTGGGGAGATTTTGTCTTGCCTATGGTCCAGGTCTTTACCATCTTTGGAGTCTGTACCAGACTACTGCTAGTTTGGTCGAGGAGGTTGAGTGCATCCATCACAGGTGAATGCTCTGAGTCTGTCAATTTGTCAGATTTGTCTAGTTTGTCAATTTGTGCAAATCAACATCAGTGAAACCAAGTAAGCTTCATCCACTGGGGAGCTGACCCTTTATTGCAGACATTTACTGATTCTCAGATGCCATGTGGATGAAACAGCAGGCTGGTCCTATACCCAACTGAGTGACTGCATGCAAATACTTCCAAATATTTTTAATGTTCCTTTCTTGCTTGTTGGGGTTATATATTCTTGGATAGAGTTTCTATACCAGGTTTCTAACATCCTTTCATATACATTAAAATTGCCTGTAATGTTCGAGAGAGCTCTAATTTTGCATAGTTTAAACTGGTCATAACTGCAGAGCTGTTATATCCTGTGCATCTTGCCTCAAGGCACAACGTAAATGAAAGTGGAGCTAAGAATAGGGCCTTGTGTCTCAGGTGAGGAGAGAAGTATGTGCCTGCCTACATAAGGAGAAATAGGTTATGTCTCTAATAACAAGCAATTTTTTTTTTATGAATAAAAAATAAAATATCAAAAGTATCAACGAATTTGAGGTATTCTCCTTGCCTCATTCCTAAGCAGCTAAACTATACATACAAGAAAAGCAGACAGACAGAAAATTCCCAAAGGAGAATCTTGTCTTGTTTAAGATATAACGAATTCAGTCTTCAGAGACCATGAAGTCTGAGAGTTTTTAAGCTCTGCAATGTCAGTCGAATAATTATCTCACAAAATGCATTTGTGTAGGTGAAGTCCCTCTGGTTTAGTTGTTTTTCTGCTATGAAATGGAAAGCTGCTAGGCCACTTGGAAAAAAAAAATAGGGAAACCAGAGAACATCAAGTTTGTGTAAACACTGTTTTCCACTTGTATTCTTCACCTAAGTCTTGGTGATGAAACACCATAAAAATAAGGCTTCTCTGTGACACAGACTTCTCTCCCAGCTGCATGTGCAGACAACCACAGTGAAGCATTAAAATGAGGAAAATTGAACATGTTGCCAAATAGTTGAGTGTTAAACATGTCATTAACTGAAAATCTTACACTGGGTTGAAACACAGACATTTCAGAAAAACACCCTAATCAAACACTTTTTTTTCATTAAGTTCATTAAAAATAGAGTATTACTTGAATTGCAAAATGACTGTGTCATTAACTTGATTAGGTTTTTCTCAGATGTAGAATATTTTACATTTAGGAGATAAAATCTGGCAGCGTGACCCTGTGGATATGGAACTGGATTAAGAATGAATCCATTAATTGGCTGGGCAATTGGGCAAAGTACATAATCCCTCTGCATGATTCATATTTCTTCATCTTTAATACAGAGTTTTTATGCACTTTAACTATCCTGAAGTGTTTTGATTTACACAGATAAAAGGCTTATATTAATTACTATAGATGAATACTGAAATGCCATAAAAGCATTGTTTAATGAAATATTGATTTAAAAAATATCAAATAAGACTAAGTCCTCACCTTAGATGTTGAGGAAATGCCTGTGAAATGGGGGTCTTGGATCAGTCTCCCCAGAGATGATTCATGGCTCTGAACAGAGGAGCAGACAGGATACTCAGAAGTACTGAGTGGCTCAGTGGAAAAGCCAAGCCCTGGGTCTCCTAAAGGACCATCTGGGATTGCTATTAACAGTCCAACCACAGGCACCTAAGATGCCACCACTGCTCACAGCAAGACCCCTGGCAACTCCAGTGTCTTTGGACTGCTTTTTTTGTTAAGTGGAAATGAAACTTAGAGGAGTTGAGAGTATAATTTCATCTCTTGCAAAAAGCTTCCAGTTGTATGCTCTGTCTCTTTTAGTGGAGAGTGGCCTGGACCTCAAGGGGCAGGGGGAGCATTTAAAGGTTAGTAACTTAACGAGGCTATGTGGAATCAGAGAGACCAGAGACAGGCAGAGGAGTAGGAGGCAGTGGTTTCTAATATCTAAATTAGGGAATCAACAGGGAGATGTTTAAGCCTATATGTGAGGAGACATTTACAGTAACCCACAAACACCTACAGTTCAATACACTGTGGGTATTTTAGGTATGCTGAAGCATTTCAATAATGCAGTCAGAAAATTTAACTATAAGGGAAATGTGACAGCCTTGTAATTGATGTTTTATCATTAGAAGTGCTTGAAAAGAGGTTGAAAAGCAATTTGAACCATCTGAGAGGTAGAAAATCATGCGAGCAGTATGCAATGCATTAAACTAAATAATTTCACCTTTTTACCCTCACAGTGATAAAATGTGACACTTTTATTTTTCTGTTCCTATTATAGCCCTTCTCTGAGTTCTGCCCTTTTTTGTGTTACTACATTTTCCTCTTACGATTCCACATTTTTGCCCATTCTTTCTTTATGCTATTTCATGTACTGGATGGCACTGAGAAAAAAGTGACTACAATCATGTTTACTGAAGCTACCTACTACTAATGCTGCCTAAAAGTTTATCAGTCTAACTCACTTTTCTTCCCTGCCAGAGAATCACTGGGAAGAGTGGCAAGGGGTGAGCATGGCTTACTCAGATCTGAAGCCCTGAGGCTGCATGTGCCAGCACATCACAGGTCACAGAGCGACTCTCGCAGTGCTGCTCATTCACCAGAAAAAGAGAAGAGACACATGCAAAGCCATGCTCTCACCTCTGGCTGCTTCTCAGCCTAGATCTGTGGTTTCTGAAATGAAATCTGGCTGCTGTGGAGGCCAATGGCACAGCATGGCCATTAGCATTTGCACTGGGGTTGCAGATGAGCCACTGGAAACCACCCAGGGCTTTGGGCTCCAGAAAGCCAGGTGAAGCTCTGAGAAATCCCTTACTAGACTTCAGTGCAGCCAGGTATTTTATCACAGGTATAATTGCATCCATAATCCTACTGAAGTCAGTAGGGCTATTTACATCTCTCCATTTAGGCACTTTCTGTAATTTCTTTGCTGAACCTGTCCCTGGAAGATTATATATATTTTTTAACCATGTGTAGAACTCTTAGCCCACACAATAATTTGACAAGCTTAATTAACAACCTGAGCACCACTTAAGTGACCCAGAAGCACAGTTTAAAGTCTAAAGATGGAAGTCAAGACAGTTAAGTGAAGGAAGATAAAAACCCCAACAGGATGAAACTCTAACCTTGTATTCCAGCCAGCTTCTTAGAGACCCTTGCAGGGGGTGAGGTGACATTCAGCAGGAGTCTGAGGTACTGAGGTTGGGCACATAATAGCAGAGAGACCAGACTGAGACATGAACAAAAAAGTAAGAAAACAATAAACATGCAGTGAATGCCTGGTCAGCCTGCAAAGCCCACTCACAATGTGTTTGAGGGAAGCCTGTGAAAGGCAGGAGCGTGTAGCCTCCTGCATAGAGCAGGTGAGTTCTCAGCCCTCTGCAGCTCTATGCATGGTACATTAAGAGGAGCAATTCAACACAGAAATGATAGAAGCCAACAATAAAACTCTCACTACATTTACTGGTTTATGGTGTGGGAAGTGGGGAAATCTCTCATTCATCTCATCTGCACCAAGGCATTTCTGGGTTTTTGTTGGTGTCAGTGAGAGAGCTGCAGGCACAGAAGCTCAAGGCACACTAATTCATGTATTCTCTCAGCATCATCTGTGCCATGTACAAGAGACACTGATAAAAAGAAATCAAACCCAACAGGGAGCAGCTTAGGGTTTTGCCTTTTCTGCTGCTACCCAGAGTGCAGTCCTCCATCTCTGTGACTGGCCTATGCCAGCTATTTCCCGGTCTGTGATCCTAAACCTGCAGACAATACAGAAGCATAAATAAAAAATATCTCCACAGAAATTATTTAAAAGGATGATCTAGAAATAGACTGAGTTCTCATCCAGGGTTTCAGTTTTGGTAGTGATGGTGGCTTTGATGTGCTCCATGTGCTTCAGACTCCATGATAAATTCATACATCCATCTCATTTTAAAGAGAATGAAGGGAATGAAGAAGGAAACATCCCACCAGAAAAGATTTGAACTCAAGTCATGAGGTGAAAGTCCAACTCTTTATGAGTGTCCATTTAGTATCTAGCAAAAGTACATAATATTCTAGATTGTATCCATCTGATTTTATAGTTTTCTGAATAATGGAGACAAATGTGAAAGCTGGATCTATTAAACTCTTCACATAAAAACAAAAGCTGGGAATCAGAAAAAAAAGGAAAGTGAAAAGTTTCATTAAATTCCTGTTTTTCTTCCCCACTGTAATTTCCACCCCACTCTCACTTCAGTGATTCAAATTCTACTCCACCATCTGTTCTGAGAAGAAACAAATGGAATCTGTCTAATTTCTGGAAATTCTGAAACAACCTGAGAAATCTCATTCCCAAAAAGAACCTGAATACAAGTCAGCTTTCTGATCTTTATATTTTACAAGAAAATGCAGTGGAGATTGATCAAAAGAATGCTTATAGAACAGAAATCAAACGTTCCAAAAGAGTAAATACAGACCAAAACTATACATATACTCCTTCATTGCTCTGCCAAATGTACTCATGGCCTCGAGTGATAGGGTAGTGCCTCACTCAAGCTGCCAGACTGCGTAATGAGTCTGAAGGATGTTGTTGGGGGCTTAGACTTGTTTCTTGTTTTTTTTACCTATAGAATTTTTTCCCAAGGGTTGCGAGGCAACTAACTACTGATTACTTATTGGTGCTCAGGTGAAACAGAAGGATGGAGCACTTTAGCGACACTCTTTTTTTCTTGTCTCCGGGAGTTTCTGGGGGGGGGGTGGGGGGCGGGGCAGGAAAAAAAAGAAAAAAGACGGGGCTAGGGGCAGCTTCACTCTCTTTGTGCTCGGCATCGGAGAGAGGACATCGAGGCTGCTTTTGCTGCAGGAAGAGTTCACGGTGACCACCGGGTCTGATCCTGAGAAAATCTACCATCATCTATCTGCTCGTGTGCCCTGGAACTCTGAGCTGCCTCCTCCTGCCTTGCTGGAGCTGGCCCGGCCCTGTCCCACCGCCGCTGCTTTGAGGCTGTTCTGCACCGCTCCCCGCACTGCCCTCCCTGCCGGACACCCCTGCCCTCCAGTGACCACCGACGGAGCTCCGGATTGTATCCGATCCACCAGCCCGGGATCCCTCACCGTTCCAGCTTGGTGCTTTTTTTTTTCGGAGTCCCCAGAGACCAGACTGCCTCGGGTTTTGTGAAACCAAGCTCCGTCAAGGTCCCTGGTTCTGTTTGCTATTAATTGCTGTAGTTGTTGTTTGTTTGCCTTGTTGTAACTATCAGTAAAGAACTGTTATTCTTATCCCCGTATCTCTGCCTGAAAGCCGTTTTAATTTTTCTAAATTATAGTAATTTGAGGGGAGGGGATTTGAATTATCCATTCCAAGAAAGGCCCTGCCCCTCTTTAGCAGATACCTGTCTTCTTTCAAAACCAAGACAGATGTTCACAGCAAAGTTACTGAAGAAAGTTCCCTGAAAACTCTGGATTACAAGTTAAAAGTGAGTATTGAATTTGTAATCTAACTTGGCAGATTTGAAACCATGTTTTTAACCTTGTCAGCTGCACATGAGATACACAGCATGAAAAGCATCCCCTTCCCTTTGATGGCCAAGGCAACTGTACATCATCTTTTCTCTGTGATGTTTGAGGGACATGACAGATGAGCCTCTTCCATGTTCCTGTTCAATGCTGAGAGGTGCAATTTTACTGAAAATGCACATCAGCTCCTCTCCAGGAAAAAAGAGTTTTCAAAAAAGTAGATTGAGAGGGGGAAGAAAGCCCTTTGGAAGAACTCCTGCACTTTTTCACCTGTATTCCTAACTTAGCTTCTTTCTACGTATTAGGTTTACACAGACGTAACAGATAAGAGTGAAAAGAAATAGAGCTGTTATTCCTCCCATTAAAGATAAGCATCAGTAGTTATGCAAGCACCCTATAGATTGCTGGTTACATCTAGAGTGACTACAGACATCACAGCAAGCAGGCTTTACTTCCACACACCACATCTGCTGAACATTGCAGATTTACCTTATGCTGGTCTATAAAATAGGTAACTGCCTTTCAGATTCCCTCTGAAGAAGAGCATGTTCCATCAGCCCAGGCATCTGGAAATGAAGCCTGGTGGGGACTTCAATAATTTCTGCTGGAGATTTCCCCTTTGCCTTACAGGCTTCAAATAGGTGGTTTCTAAGTCGCTGTGTAGTGTGGGGAGAATCTGGCATGCAGATATACAAACACAGCCAGTGGAAGTCTGAAACATCAGAAAGTTTTCTTCTTTAAGTACATTTTAGAAATATACTTAGAAGTCTTCTGACAGCCGACACACACACCTTAGTTACTTGTTGCCATGTGTATGGTCCAGACTGAAATGATGACAGTGCTAGTTTTGGAAATAAAGGGCATAGGAGTTACCTTAAGAATGAGCTCTGTGGCAGTTCTTAGCCTGACATGATCCTGATGAATAGCACCCAGCTGAAGTTTAGCAGTCAGCACATTTGCTTCTGCCACTTCCCTCCTAAGAAGCTTGACAAAAAAGTAAGCAGTCTCAGTGCAAACCAGAATTATTTCAGTTCACAGGACTAGGCCTGTTTCAGAATCTGGACTGCCTTACCCTGTCATTGTACAAGCAGTCCTATCCCAAAAGTTAAAGAAAGTATAAAAAGTCAGATACAAGTCAGATAAAATCAAGTGCAAATACAAACTGCTCCACACAGAATCCTGAATTGTGTATGAGTGACCAGTTATATATGAAAATAAAATGGAAATTGCTTTAAAATTACTTACAAAGTACTAGAAGATGAGGCCAGTAGAGGAGAGGGAGAAGAATAAAAATGGTTCTTTCAAAGTTTTAAATGAATCATTTGTCATCACTGGTCTCCAAAAATTTGTGATCTTAAACCATTATTTTAGCTAAAACAATATTCTTGTTTCAACATCTTCCAGACTGCCAAGACTAAGTGAACCCTACATCAACATAGCAGAGGAAACAATTTCAGAAAAGGGTTCTTATTACATTGCAATAATGAGAAACATCCTCATGGCTCACTGAGGGCCTATTCAGAGCTACCTTCACCTGCTTCTGCTTCTGTCTACAGAACTCTGCTGAGACGCAAAATATATTATCCTGTCTAGTGGGTTGATATTCCGTGGCTACTTCAGCATACCCCCTAGCCCAGGTATCTCTGCATACCACTGCTTTGATCTGCTGGTGTTCCCATTTTTCATTTTCATTTGCTGTGGAACTGACATTGGATATCCTTTCCTCAAGCAATCCTCTGTGGCAGCATCCCAGGTTCCCTAATGAATACAAAACTGGACTCAAAAGACATAACTATTAAAAATAGACTTTACATAACAAATCTGGATCTCAACTGAATTTAAGGGTCATAATCTTATTATTCATATTGTAACAATGTAAATTCTTATACAATTATTTTTACTATAACAATTAGCTTTATTTATAGTTATTTTATCTATTTATATTATATTTTTATATATTTTATATAAATATAATATTATAAATATTATATAAAATAATAAATATATTATATTTATATATAAATATAATATAAATTATATTTATATATAATATCTATTCTAAATATATATTTAATATATTAAATATATTTTAAATATATATGTTATATATTTATAATATATTTTATATATTTATATTTATTTATATTATTTTATACTTATTTTATAGTATTCAAGGAGGGGTATGATTTTAAAACAGAAGTCCTGGGAAGTGAGCGCTATTCCTTTCTCAGACATCCAACATCCAAAAGCCAGCCTGCCTGGTTGATTTCCCTTGAATAGATGACGTATATTAAAAGATATACCAAAACACACAAACACTTTGTTTCCCTTTCAATTTGGGCTCAATTTTAGCCCAAATGCTAAAAGCCCAAATGTCTGCTAATGAGGCAGACACTAAAACTGTACTTTGAATACATGGCTTTTATGGATCAAAGAATAAAAAACTGCCTGGCATGTGGATTTTATTACTGTCAGAGAACAGATCCTCTTCTTTGTTACTTATATTACTAGACACCACTGTCACATACTGAATTTTTAAGGTTTTTACAATAGGTTAAGATAACTCCACAGATGAAGGTTGGTGGAATTCAAAGCAGCAAACAATTTTTCATCTGCCTCCTACCTCTGCTGACCATTTACCTTTCTAGACCCAACAGGGCATGTGAGCAAGTACTCCCTCTATTTAAGCTGATGTAATGCGTTTAGAATGGATCTTAACAGAGGCAGTAGACAGGATTCTGTAATAGTTTAGCTCCCTGTCCAATTTATCACCTTTCTGTCACCCTCTTAGATATTGCCAGATCCTTGAAACACTACAGTCTTTCCACTTCATATATGTGACACTTGATAAATAATTTGATAGCACTTTGGGGTGAAATGAACTCCACTCAAATAAAATTTCTCTATCCTCCCACCTCTGACCACACTCCCAACTCCAAATCAGCAAAAGACCCCAAGGACTAAGGTTACGAATTTGTATCAATTTGAACAGATATAAAAAAGAAAATTTAAGTGAGCACAAGAAACAATCTGCCCTTCAAAAAAATACAGAAGCGCCAAAGTACTTTCAAACATTCCTCAAGCATAAAAGCTATCCCTCTTGGACATCCCATCAGAGGGACGCTTCTTGGCTATCTTCAAACTTCATCAATAAGGCCATATGTCTGAGTAGCCAAGTGTCTATAAATTCAAGATTCAGCTTCATCCTTTGATTTTATTTCAGGTCTTTGCAAGGAGAGGCAAAAATCTTTGGGACTGAAATTCCACCTCTCTTTGCTTTAGTTCAAGCAGCCTTTGGCCTATCCTTTATGAGAAATTCCCTATCACTTTATATCTCTGTAAAAGTTTTCACAGCCTGAAGATGTCTCTTGGGAAAAAGGTGAATTAAGAACTATCTTTATCCTTAGTGGGCAGCACATTCAAAGCAGTTCCTCTTTTATGGATTGTCAGTGTAACAGAGCAGTACTTGAGAAATAAGCAGAGTCTAACATCTGATACTCAGGATCCTGCAAAAATAGAGCAAATTTCTTAACAATCAGATCAAAGTTAAGAATAAAGGTTGTATAAATAGTAACACCAAAAGCTGGTAAAAAAGCCCCAAACAAACAAACAGGGAAAAAAAGCCACACAGAAACAAGAACCCATACCACAGAACAAAACAAAAACACAACAAAGAGAAATGAGGATAGGAAAAAAACTCCAGTTATGCTGTCTGGATGCTAAAAACAACATATAAGAGAAATAGCTGGCTGAATAAAGGGGGACACACTCACCCACCTCACACTTTCCCAAGAAACCAAGAAATCAGTGCCCAAGAACTGAGATTAACATGGACCTGAGAAAAAATCTGATTAGCACATTGATCCTTATTTACAACACAGAACTGGGAAACCAGGAAACCTTGGAAGGCTACCTAGGAATTTAATCCTTGGAGATGTGTCACGCTATATGTTCCTGAAAAATAATTCTGATAGAAAATAAAAACTATCTCTGCAAGTGAGTAATGTGAGAACAAGACAAGGTGAAGACACACTAAACTCAGGGCTGGCATAAAGAACATACCAAATGACATGCCTTGATTGAGAGAAATTTAGTATCAGAAGCTCTCCATGGGGAAGAACAACAAATAGGTGTCAGAGAGCAATCTGAGAAATAGTGACTTGGAAAAAGAATTTACCTACAAGATAACAAAGGCTTTTAGTAGGGGTTTAAGCAGGAGTCATAGTACTGCAGTCCACATGACAGAATGATGCCAGAAGGAGCTGAGCCCCACCTGCTTGTTCAGCTCTCTCCTTTCTAGGGCCACCAAACCCTAAATCAAGCTCCTGAAGTGCTGCCAACAGCTCATCTGCCACACAGAATGGAGCAGCATTGACCTTTAGAAACCCAAGCAGCCATTACACATATCTATATGGTGAATATGGATATAGATAGCTATGGGTGAAGTCTGGGGAAAAAAAAATGAACTGTGAAAAGTGGAGGGGGCAAAGATGCAAAGAATGATAAAGTCAGAGCTGATGGGGTGGGAATAAGCTGCAGAAGTGCCCTTAAAAATTCATTATTAAATGAGTCATCCATTTCCAAATGCCAAAGTGACTGTGTCCAAAAAACTGTTCATTAAGTGTCAGGTAGACACTGAGATCACTGAGCTTTTCCAATACTTCCCCAGGAACAAACTGACCAAAAAAGTGCTAAATACTTCTGCAAATGGTTAATTCAATACAGATGTATCCCTCTGCAGCAGGATGATGAACCAAGGCACATCTGTGTATGTGGATGTACACAGCCCTGAGTTCACCTGTCTCTGATATTAAGGAAATGGAGGGAAACAAGGAGTGAACAGACCTTGCCTGGGTGGCATTCATATCCCAAGGAAAACATTCACTTCAAGCTTTGAGTGGTAGGACAGAATCTGATTTTGTGACCTTAGAATAGAACTGCACTCAATATATCAAAAATGAGTTTCATATAACCAATCTTCTGCCTTTTTGAGCACAGAAATGGGATGTGAATTGAGAGTTGACATCCTAATGACAGGTAAGAAAAGACAAAATTTGAAATAACTTCTGCAAAATACTTCCCTCCAGCCTAGTCACAAAACTAGGCTCAGTTACACTGGAGAGAACCTCTGGACTCAGCTCCCATCCAGAGGAGAGGCTGCTCCAATTAAAGAGTTGCTGAAACTAAGAAAGGCCATAGAAGAGCTGGGCTAACTTAGCACACAGAAAACTGTGGAATCAAGGGTCTGAATTGAGGTGTTTTAGGACTGAAGTGCTGGGGGCAGTGGCAAAGCATCCCTAGGACATGTTTCCCATTAGAAATTGGAGACAAACTGGATGAAGGACAGACTTGAACTCTTGGATTAGCACCTTAAGTGACACGCGTCAAGGGCAACTGCTGAGAGATTAAATGTAAATTTGTGCCCTCTGCAGTCATACCAGTAGGTTTGCAAATATGCACAGGGAACAAGACCAGGGTTCAATAATGCTTGCAAGCACAGCAACAAAGTAACAATCCAGGTGTGTGGATGTGGGCTTTAGATAGTTTTATTTGGAAACATTTCCAAAGGCCTCTGTATTTTTGAGCTCATCCTTTCTGTTGCCTGTGTTTCTGAGTGCCGCTCTTTTTTTCACTTAAAGCAACAAATATTTTCAGATTTCAAATGCAACTACACACAGACCAGGAACACAGTAGTCTGACAAGATGCTATTAGATCCTTTGCAGCATAGTCCATTAGAATATTTCAATTCACTTCCACATGTTTTTGGTACTTCAGAGTTATCTGTATCATAAAACTAAAGATGTTCTGTGTTCTTATCATTTGTTGATAAGAAAACCATCAGTCTTACAAGCTGAGTAGCTAGTATTTATGAATATCTTTGTTTTGATCATGAACCATATCTTTCAGCAGGAAATTAAAATCTCCTGTGGAAGAGTATCAAACCCATGCTTAAAAAACCCATCAGTGGAAAACACAGCTGATGTCTCTTCAGAGGATTTAACTTGACCGTGTCACATTAATCACCTCTGAAGTAAAGGAATGACTCATAATTGTTTTCCATTACCTTGTGTTTGCTTTTTCAGCATTGCAAAAATGCTTAGGCCAGAACCATGGATCATAAATCTCATCAGATTTGTAGACAAGACCCTGAGTGGTTTTTGCCATACTATGTTTCATGCTGGCCTTTTTCTTCTGCTTATAAAAATCTGTTTCAAATATTGGTATTCCTGAAGTATCAATGTTTTCAACCTTCTGCACTTTTGAACATAATGCTCCCATCATTCTTTATAGATAGTAAAAAGAATTTACAAGGCTGTTCTACATTGTCTCAGACATTCTCAGACCTATTTGCTTTTCAATGAAGTGACTGAAAACCACTATGTATTTAAATAAACAGACTGTACCTACAGATAACAGAAGGATCTTCTTGCTAAAGCAGCAAAACATCTGTAGAATAAAAGAAGCAAGGGAAACATTCATTTCGTAGCAGGACTGACTATCTAATAAAGGTGGATTAGATACCTGCCTCATGTGTCCAAAGGATCCTTTCCTTTCCCCTTTCCTTTCTCCTTTCCTTTCCTTTCTCCTTTCCTTTCCTTTCCTTTCCTTTCCTTTCCTTTCCTTTCCTTTCCTTTCCTTTCCTTTCCTTTCCTTTCCTTTCCTTTCCTTTCCTTTCCTTTCCTTTCCTTTCCTTTCCTTTCCTTTCTTTCCTTTCCTTTCCTTTCCTTTCCTTTCCTTTCCTTTCCTTTCCTTTCCTTTCCTTTCCTTTCCTTTCCTTTCCTTTCCTTTCCTTTCCTTTCCTTTCCTTTCCTTTCCTTTCCTTTCCTTTCCTTTCCTTTCCTTTCCTTTCCTTTCCTTTCCTTTCCTTTCCTTTCCTTTCCTTTCCTTTCCCTTCCCCTTCCCCTTCCCCTTCCCCTTCCCCTTCCCCTTCCCCTTCCCCTTCCCCTTCCCCTTCCCCTTCCCCTTCCCCTTCCCCTTCCCCTTCCCCTTCCCCTTTCCCTTCCTTTCCCTTCCTTTCCCCTTTTCTGAGTTTTACCATTTTCTAATCTTCTCAGTTGTTTAGCTGGTTTATTTTGCCACTTCCCCATATCACTAGTGGTGACCTTGCCTGTCATTGTGATGAATAGTGCAATTTTATACAGTATAATCTATTCATAAATGATTTTTTACTGACTTTAGGATTTGTACTGTGTCCTTCAAAAGTGGACACCAACAGAGGGCTCTTGACACTTTTGAAAAGTCAACAGAGTACATCTATAGCAAATAGGGAAAGAACATGCAAAAACATTAATTTGAACTTAAAGAGTGTAGGGAAAGTTGTGAGCAAAACCAATTAGCTCAGTGAGCTAGGGTAAAATCAGTAAAAGATAGAATCTATCAGCAAAGAGGTCAAAGAAGAAACTGGTAGGTTTGGAGGTAGGTTTTCACAAAATCCAAGGGAGAACCAGAACTCCAGTTCATGATTTAGTGGGATGCATCATATTTATTACTGGGTCTTGTAACTGTCCTCAGAGAATGTGTTCATGAAATCTGATGGATTAAAGACTAGAGACAACAGATAGATATCTGCATTTTTCAGATAATGTGCTGTTAGCATGATCCATAACAGTGGGATTTCAGCTAACTTGTACCTGGGGAGAGGCATGGACAGCCATTCCATTTCAAATAAGCTAACCTAAATCTATAGAAATCAACTCTTTTTTTTTTTCTCCTCCAAGCAGGCTCTTCCTAGAAGACAAAGTCTCTTATAGGTCACTACAGTTGTGCTTTCCTGTTCTTCCTCATCCTTATGTTCATATACCAGGGGATTACTGCTGCACTGCATTCCCAGATTGGGTAAAAAAATCAGCTTTTAAATAAAGGAGAAATATAAGGAGAAAGGGAGAAATAAGAAGAAAAGAGAAAAGAAATCTGTAGCATCTTTGACTGGTCACCAAGTCATCAGAAGTATTCTGTAAAGATGTGTGCATATACACATACACACACACACACACACAAACATATTGATTGTCAAGAGGTAGAGTAGTCTTCATACAAATGGTAAGAATATCCCTTGTATCTTTTTATACAAGAGATATGGTTACTTTATCTGGAGGTTGACAGGAGTCTCAAGAGCTGAATTTTCAGGGACTAATACCTTGGATGCAGAAGCAGGCTAATGTGGCAGCTGAAGGCTCTCTCTGATTTGAAACCACTGAAATCACTTGACTGAAGATAGTTATGACAAGCTATGATAGTTATGACTTGCTACCCTGGCAAGTAAAAAGTACAGTCATGTCTGTAGCCTGTGTTTGATTTAGGCAGGGCTATGAAATGCAAAATAAGGTACCAAGTTCATGCTTTGTGACCTTGCACACTGGAATAAGGTTGATTAATAGGAGATTTCCTTTCTTCCAACATGCTGAAATCATTATAATCATTATACCAGAGGGATATGACCTCTGGCTCAGATACTTTTACACATTCATATCCAGGCCCATCTGGAAAGGTGGATCTACTCAAGGGTAGATTTTATTAATCTAACACAGTAGTTAAAGCACAAACTTTGCTCCAGGCACCAGAATAAGCTCCACCTTTGGCTTCTCTTTCATACTGAGTATTTCAATTAAATATTAATTTAAAACTTCTCTGTTCTCAGACAGAAGATGGATCTTAAAACTTAACAACTTCAGTGTTGAGAGAGACACTCACCCACCCACAACCTGGTCTTCCAATCCTAGCAAACACAGCCTGTTCAGACAAAAAGACATTAAAATTACTTGAGATGCTTTGCATTCCCATTTGGGTGCTGTTTGCAGAAGCAGTTAAGAGCAGCACTGCCCAGCAGTGTTTGAGGTTATTCACGACCTTGTATCTTTTGTCTTTACATACAGAAGAGTGCCCAGACTGTCCTTCTGACTACAGACCCAAAGCAATCAATCAGTAGCTGCCAAACAGATTGTAACAGGTAAATGCAGGGGTGACATTTGACAGGATATGGGGAGACGCAGTTCAGTTGCAGGAGGAGATTAAAAGTACTCCAAGTCACTTACTGGGTACTGTAATGAGGATTACACAGTCTGTGCTGACCCAAGTAAGACCTGAGAAAACTTCTCACTTCAAGCATCCAGAGTGACCTATGATCTCTTGCTTAAAGATTCTGCTTTACTTATTTGTGTCCTTTTTGGCTCTTAACATATATTTTAACTAGGGTGTTTTTTTTATTGTGTTCAATCTGATATTGTGTATCAGATTACCTAAGAAACTGGGACCACTGCCATTCATCCTGTCAGACAGTGAGTGAACACAACTCCAAAGGTACCAGTTCACACTTATGGGCTTCATTTTTTTCTACATTTATCTGATGTACTTCAGTTTTGTTGCCTTAGATCCTAAGGATATTTTAGCTTGCTGCAATCCCTAAGGATGATGTGGGGTGTAATAAGTATAATAGATAAATTCGTGTGGATTTAAGCTACTAATAAGAAGCTACCCGAGAATGTCTCCAAGATTCCAAAGTTCCTAAACACATTTACAACTGTAACGACGAGGCAGAGCAAGAAGATGGCCCATCCATCAAGGGTGGACCCTCACTTCACAGCTCTTCAACATCCGATACCGATCTTAGTAGAGATCCTGGACGATCAGATCACCCCTCCCAAGATGAATTTCGGAAAAAAACTATCAAGCAACCTCTTCATGCAGACAGGACTCTTTTAGAAACACAGCATATCTAGACTTTCAATAGACTTGGCCTTAGGGTAAAAAAACTGTATAAAACCCACAGGCTGAAACATAGCAGTGTGGCAGAATTCGGAGGGTACCCTTGTACCGCCACTCTGTCCACCCAACTCTCGATCGATTGTTGTCCTGTTTTTATTGTGGCTTTAATTCGGTATTAGAGATTTCGCTAAATAAACCCTGTTATTTTTGAATTGGCTTCTAATCATTTATAACAGATTTGGTGCCGTGACTCGGATACAATTTGGCTGCAGAAGAATCCCTTTGCACGGGGGGCGCCCTGCCGGTTTTTCGGCGGCCCGGCAAAGCAGGAAACCCCTTCGCACCTATTGTATTACGAACCCAAAAATTAGATAAAAGCGCCACAATAAAAAGAGAGAAAGCCTAGATCCAGCAGAAAACCCAGGAAAAGACATAGGAGTCTTTTCGGAGCCGCGGCTACTTTTCACTCGTAAAATTTTTTTCTCCGTGCACGAAGATCTCCAAGCAAGAAAATAGCTGTAAGTAATGCTTAGTTGAGTGGGTAATTGAGTGGGTGAGCGAGACGTGGCCTTGCCACGATACAAGAGTAGATCTGTAAGCTCTTGTACCAGATTTCCCGCAAAGTTTTTTTCAGCTGGCGGGGAAGAGAATTGGGGAAAACTCGTTTGCTCATCAAAGCCCAGACTCGGGGAGTCTGGGGGAATCGATCACAAGGAAGCAAAAGGGGAAGGATACGTCCCTCTAGGTTTGGGGAACCGGTAAACCCTTTTGCTACGGGCTGGTAAAAGCCCAGGACGCAAACCGAAGATTCTTTCATCGGACGAACAGACCCCCGGTTCAGCTCACCGGACAGGGTAAGTAAGCCGAACGATTCGGGACCCGGTTTGCAATTTGAAACAGTCAGGGAGAGGATCCCTGCTCTTAGCCAGAGCTAAGAAAGAATTTAGCATTGCGATCCATTACCGAAAAGTAAAGGTTTTTTTTAAAAATGGGGCAAAGAAAGAGTAAACATCAGAAAGAATCAAAGAAAAGGTGTGCTCCCAGAAAGGGAAAAAGTGCTTTTGAAATCCCACCAGAAAGTCCACTGGAATAGATCTTAGAGCACTAGAGAGAGTGCCCCATTTTGAAAAGTAAGTCCAAGAAAAACTAATTTATTATTGTACCGAAGTTAGGGAGAGTGAAGAGAAGAGCCCAGTAGACAGTGCCGCTGCCCGCCGCTGCCAGCCGCTGCTGGTGCCGCTGTGGGGGGGCCGCTGGGCCGTCAGGAGCCCCCCGCGCCAAGCCGCGACTGCCACCGCTGCATGCCGAGGGCCAGCCCGCGGGATGTGGGGCCGCCGTCCAGGGCACGCTAGCAGAGAGGGTGGCCGCCATCTGCGCCCGGGCCCTCCTCCGCGCCTGTAAGCCAGGTACGGCGGGGGCCCGCAGACCTTCCGCAGATAGCAGATCAGGCCGGGCGCACCGAGCCCGTGCTGCGCCTCCCCCACCCGTGCGCCCCGTCTAGCGCCGCATCCATCCCGCTGCTTCCTGCGGCCAGCACCGCCACCTCCATAGCATCCTTGTGTCCAGCAGAGGATTGTCCTCCTGCTTGCCTTCTCTGTCTCTCTCTGACCCCTTTTCCCAATCCTGCTTCTAGCCCCCCCCTTCCCCCAAAGAGCCATCCTCTTCCCATTCTCAGTTCCCCAGAGGTGAGAACAGAAACTGAGGAGAAGAAGGTGGGGGGAGAGATCTGAGAAAATCTTTCCCTTAGAATTCTCCCTTCCAGGTCCCCAGCTTTCCCCATCCCCCAAGAAACCCCCACCCCACTCTCAGCTATACTCATATGCAAATGCAGTCGTTCCAGCTTCTCAACCACACCTGCTAAACCATTTCCACCAGATACTACTGTAGCAACTGCAGAGTCACTCCATCCCGAAGTGTCTAACAGTTTTAGCTACCCTGTTAACTTTTAATGTTAATGTATGTTTACTTCATAAACATAAACAAGTTGTGAATTCTATTCCATGATTCTCTCTCCTATTGTTCAGAGAGCAAGATAAGGAGTAGAACTTGCCGAATGAGCACAGATAAGCTTGAAGCTGCTGTTGCCTTTCTGCTACCCCATATCCCTGTTCGTCGTCCCTGCCCCCTGTTCCTATTTCAAAAGTGAGTCGTTAGCAGCAAACCACACCGCACAGAGTAGCCCAGGACGTCTGCAGTCTCTCTGGCTCCCTGCAACCCCCCCCAGTTCCCAGTTCCTATCCACTAGTCCTGACCAGAAAGAGCTCGCTGGCTAGGACGCCTAACCAAAATCCTCTATCCTTTATACCTTTTTTTGCAATACCTTATCTTCTTTCCACTTCCCTCCAATCCCCATAGAATAGTCTTTACAATTGAATGTTTTATGTTGTTTCCTCTAATTGCAGATCGTCCCGTTTTCAGTTTTAAGAGTTTTGCCTGTCACGAGAATAAATCCTACAAGAAGAAATTTTCAAATCTTAAGAGCGTGTGTTCCAGTAGCATTAGGCTACTGAAACAAGAAAACGCTGTTGAGTTTATGCTGTCCTTAGTTACGCTTACCAAAAGTGACTGACAACCCTGTTAAGATAGTGCCTGAGAAAGTATGAACAGTTTTTAGTTTTTTTAAGTTGTAGCCGATGTTCCCTAACAAAGTAGTAGCAGAAGCTACAGATTTGATTTTATTTTACAGCGAAGGCTAAAACCTAAACTAAAGGTGAAAGCCATAGCTGAGAAAAAGCCAGTTGGGGGGAAAAAGAAGATGCTGCCACTGGGCTCAGATCCAAGAAGATGAAGATCTGAAGCTGCAAGGCTCAAGAAAAGCCAGCGCTGCAGCCCAAACCGGGGGCTGTAGTAGTCTAGAAAGCCAGTTAGAGTATGTTAAGTACTTTAAGCCAGTCACGTCGACAAGGCTAACCTCAAAACTTCTATGTGAGCTTAGTGCCAAGAGCCGAGAGCCTAAAAGCCACTAAGTTAGCTGCAGAAATGCACTCAAAGTGCCCCTAAATACCCATTAGTTTACAAAGCAAAGAATCTAAAATGCCAGTAGCTTAGCTGCGAGAAGACCTCCGAGTCCTTAAAGCACTAGCCCATGTTTAGTTTCATAAACAGCTTCATTTTAAGTACCTATTTTGCGTTTCATTATTCATTTTAAAATCTGCAATATTGACCCACTTACCCCATTTGTTATAATTGTTTGTTTTGTTAAGTCACAATTACATATGTCAGTTGTTTGAATCAATTCCTGTTGCATTTTGCTTCTTGTCAACCCTATTTGTTGTTTTCTTAATAATATAATTTCATTTTCTTGTCCATCCTAAGTATCAAGTCAATTTAGTCTATAATTAAAAGCTCAAAAGAAAAAGCAAGAAGTGTAAAAAGTTTCTATCTAGACTTCTCAGTGAGGCAATTTCACTTCCTTTGTGCTCTGATTTCCACAGCACTTTTTAGCAGTAATATTCTGCTGCTCAGTCTAAGAAAAGCAGCCAAGTAACATATCCATGCTGTTCCCAAAGTTTTCAGCAGCCTAAGCTCTCTGTGTAGTCCTGCCCTGTGTCATGTAGACATCTCCCTCAGCAAGATCTCTAGAGAGCTTCCTCTTTAAAAGTTCTTGAGCGTGTTTCATAAACACCAAAAATGAAATCTGTCTTTTTTACATTTCTGAATGTTAAATCAGATGAGCAGCTTTCATTATTTACAAGAGTTGCCTTTAGCTGAGCCATGTAAGCTGTAATTCTCTTTTGTTGACATGAATATAAAAGCTCTAACAATGCCCTAGTAGTTAGAAGGGTTCAGATAAGCCTTAGCCTTAAATTGCTCTGAGAGATGTTTCAAATTTTTAAGCAGTTTTTAAGTAATCATTTTCAGCAGTAGATTGATGCTTCCTATTTTTTCACTAATTACTACTATTGTTCTTACTTTGTGTTATGCAAGAATTGATGCTAAAGATCCCCCTTTAAAATACATGATTTGTCTAATTGTGCTAAGCTTTAGCTAGTTGCATATCGCCCATTCAAAAGAATCCCAGTAGATTTCACTGAGTTACCTAAGATACAGCAATTAAGACTGCAGAAAAAGAGTAGACCCATGCTTCGAGAATAAAGAAAGTGGAGCCACAATACACTACTCAAAAATAGAGAGTGGCCTCATCACCTAGAGATCTGAAAGTCAAGTTGCAACGACACCGATGAACAAGAGAGATCAGATAAAGTGTGAAAGACCAGATTGTGAATGTTTTCCTTTTGTTCACTTCAAGTGTGTATATTGTAAGTTGATTTGAGTTGCTCACTGCAAAGGGGGGCGTAAGCCAAAAAGATTATGTACCAACTGTTTAGAAAAAGAACAAACAGAGACTAGCCATTTCTTAGTAATTGCCACTAACTTGAGTCTACTGGAGTTAGATTCTCCAGAATAGTATCATATATATAAAAAGGGGACAAAAGGGCAATTGGATGCTGAAGTTGAAGTGCTCAAGGTCGAGTGCAGAAAGACAATCAAAGTACCTTGCTAGTCCGATACAATCAGGTTGTCCCGGTGGAGTGCCTTTAAAAAAAAGTTTGCAGCTCAGACTGACAGGACTCCAGAAACATATGCCTGCTGCCGAGAAGATGGATTACCCCGCCGCGGGCTGCTACCCCGTGGGCGAAGGGAAAGGCAGAGGCATGTTGTAGTAGAAAGTCCTCGTAGTCTTGAGCCGAGAGACAAAGGGACCCCCCCCAAGAGCCCACAGAGGCTGACCCTCAGGAAGAGATGTGAACTATGGCTAAACATGGCACCAGAGAAAACCTGAAGTATCAAAAGTATTATGATTGTCCCAAAGATAAGAGAAAAGGGTATTATTTCTTTTATGACACTCAATACTAAATTTGTGAATCAGACAAAGGGGTAGAATGCCACGACTCAAAAGCAATTACTAAGGAAGGGCAATCCAACACACACGAATTTATTTAGGAAAATAAAAAGGTGGGAGACTGTAATAAGTATAATAGATAAATTCGTGTGGATTTAAGCTACTAATAAGAAGCTACCCGAGAATGTCTCCAAGATTCCAAAGTTCCTAAACACATTTACAACTGTAACGACGAGGCAGAGCAAGAAGATGGCCCATCCATCAAGGGTGGACCCTCACTTCACAGCTCCTCAACATCCGATACCGATCTTAGTAGAGATCCTGGACGATCAGATCACCCCTCCCAAGATGAATTTCGGAAAAAAACTATCAAGCAACCTCTTCATGCAGACAGGACTCTTTTAGAAACACAGCATATCTAGACTTTCAATAGACTTGGCCTTAGGGTAAAAAAACTGTATAAAACCCACAGGCTGAAACATAGCAGTGTGGCAGAATTCGGAGGGTACCCTTGTACCGCCACTCTGTCCACCCAACTCTCGATCGATTGTTGTCCCGTTTTTATTGTGGCTTTAATTCGGTATTAGAGATTTCGCTAAATAAACCCTGTTATTTTTGAATTGGCTTCTAATCATTTATAACATGGGGGAACAATGATAACTTTATTCATGTAGGCAGTTTGGCTGCAAAGAATAAACTATATCATTGATTAGTTGAACACAGATTTTTCTCCAGAAATGGCCAAATAGTGAATAATACTCCTGAAAGGGAATACCCTGAAAGGCTGGTCTTGTTTTACTTCTCATACAGACCTTTTCTAGATCTTTCTCAAAGGGAGTTTCAAACTTGGTGTGATGAGAAAACCTCAACAAAATCTTATAGGTAGGGTACTACCTGGAACTGTACCAAACACTAGCCTGAGAGAGAAGATCCCCTCGGGAGCAGAGATGAAGCAAGAGAAAGATCCTTTTCTGTTCTTAAGGCCTGTGGTGCCTCTCTCCAGGCTGTGTAGGAGTTAGAAGTGGCAAGAATATGCTAGGAATTAGAAGAGCAGAAGATGGTGGAGATCCACCATCACAAGGCATGGCTCCTGACAGAGGTATCAGGGATTCATCTGATGTGCAAAGCACTACTCTGACCTCATCCCTTACATGGAGGAGACCTGGGCAGAACTGCAGCTTTCATGAAGAAAATATTCTCATCCCTTCCAGAGTGAAGAGGTAAGCTAACAACATTTAATCTGACTTGTTTATTCCAATGAAGTCAGCATCTCTGACCTTTCCCTGATGCACTGTTGTCCAGAAAAGAGGTAGTGACTTCTCAGCCAACTGGCAGTCTGAGGTGCAAAGAAAGGCTCAAAGCCTGAGCTGTCCCACAGGGCCCAACATGGAGGAGTGCATGGAACAGGAGACACAGTCCTTTCCTCACTCCCAGGGCTTCAGTGACCTCACTGAGATTCATTCTCTGCTGCCTGCAAGGATATTGGCAGTGACAAATACTTTGAAATCAGAAACAAACACCAGAATTCAAATGCAAAGTTATTTAAAATGCTTACTACATACATTAACGGAATTTCTTATATCAAACTGATTTCTTTCTTTTTCTAACAAAGAAGCACTTCTTAACCATGGAAGCAGAAAAACAGACAAGCGCACAACAGAAAAAGTGCAGCATTCTCATGCTGCCCATGAAATGCAATTTATTAAAGAGCTGCCCTACCTACTGAAACCATGGATGGGAACTAAATGAAATAAAGGCAGCTCACCCATATGCGGAGCTCTTCATATTAACCCTCATGGGACTACCCTTACAACATAGTGCAGATGTGAAGAATCTTGTTAGCACTCTCCAGGGAGTGCTGCTTCCTCCTCCCTTCCCTTGTCCTGAATGACCAAAGGATGAATTCCAAAGAGCTAATCTGCTGCTCCACTGTGTCCAATCCCAGAAACAGTAGTCTACAGCTGCCTGCGCTGACCTCTGTGGATCTGCACAGCCCTCTCAGAGACAGGTACTATATTCATACACATTTTCTTAATTATATGTTTTATATTACCATAAAAGGGCAACTGATGTTTAACACCAATGACAAGAAGTTAAAAGTGCTCTAAAAATGCGATCACCTTATTAGAACAGTTGGGTCAAGATAGTTATGCTTCCAGCATGTGTAGGACTCCAAATTGCCTTCCTATGATTTCAATAATCAGAGAAAACACTGGACAACCATGAAATATATTTTGACCTCTATAGAAAAAAGACTAGTCCCTCTAAGGGAGAGGGACAAGTGCTTCCTGGATGCATAGCTGAGCACAGATGAACACTACCTGATTTGTAACAGATCAGTAGTTTTTTGTCTCTTGAAAAATGAAATAATGAAGGGATGAAGGGATGGCACTTTATTTCAGTTAAAATCACAGCATATAATTTGGTCTGATCAACAATTAAGGAGACCAAGGGAAGATCCAACAAAACTGATTAATTTCTATGGAAATTAGAAATCAACTTATGCAATTGCAGATAAAAGCATCTTATTACTTTATCTTAATAAGACACCATCAACAGAGTATCAGCCAGCAGCACTGTGGTTCACACACCTACCCAAAATCCCTGTTACTCAGGTCTGTTTATCTGCTCCATAGAAAAGGAACCTCCACATAGTACCTCAAAACATTACTCATTTTCATTGGTCAAATAAGTTATAAAAGCTTGTAACACAAAATGCTATGATACTTAATCACTGGTCAGCAGGCGTTATTAAGCTGTCATTATTTGTCATTAATTTGTAATTAATTGTAATAATTTGTCATTATTTTACCATAATGTGAGAGAATTCACAACCTTTAAAGATATGATATGCCAATACAGCCAAGAAATGAAATGTTACTGGTGGTGTTGGAAACAAGACTATGTATGAGAATATGAACAAGTGTGAAAGAGGAACTTATACTGTTTTATAACAATAACCACTTTGCTTCCTTTAACCAAGGTAAGAATTATCATGTCAGTAAATTCTTTATGCTTTGAAAGAACAAGACTTCAGAGCCCTTAAAAGCAGATTGTAGAAACAAAGCTGCAGGTCATTGCTAAAAATCTATTGTTAGCAAACCCAGGAATTAATGGAGCATTTTAAAGCCTCTTCTGGAGAGCCAAACCAGGTTCGGCAGTTAGTCAAAATTTGAGACAGCAAAGCTATATTTGTCTAACTATATATTTTATTTCAACAAAAATAAAATGCAAAAACTTACAGACATTTCATATTTTTTAAAAAAAACAGAAATTACATATCCAAGTCTGAACTGGGCAGAGATAATCTAATGCATTTGTACTTAACAAGCATTAATGTGCCATTAGTGTTGGTTTTGCTTAGTGATGTACAAGTGGTTGCTCTTCACCAGCAACCAGCAAATTTGGTGTTTCTGAGGCAGTTCTCACACTAGCTTTTCCCTTGGGTCCAGAACTCCAAATCTTCACGTCAAAATATTAGTGATGCTTGTTAAACCTGAATCAAAAGTTCTCTTTCTTTTGCCAGTAGTCCATTCGAGGCAGATTTTGACATTATAGTTTTGAAAGATGTACAGTCACACCAAATACTGTCTTTATGTCTGAACAAAGATGAATTTAATGTTTTTAAAATGCACTGAATGATCTGAAAGAAGATTTAGTAATTCTTACTCATTCCAATTTCCAGTTTTAGAGTTCAATAAATCTCTGCAAATATCTTCCTTCAATACTATGTGAAGCCTTGGTAATTTCAAATATGGATCATGTCCAGGAGGAATTACAGGCCAGTATGCTAGGATCCTGAACTGGAAAGAGCATGGGATGCATCCCTTTGCAACAAAACCTTCAAAATACCCCCGAGACTCATTGTTCTGTTTTTTACCAGTACACACAACCAAAACTTGAACACCTTCAGAATGCACACACCTGTCTAGGCTCCCACACCAGCCTGGTGTGTTCAGTTCTGTGTAGTCTACACATCACCTCTCTCCCAGGAAGTGTTTCTCTTTCTGCCACTCCTGAGGCACTGGGTCTAGTCCCTGTTCCAGGCAGATCTACCCAGGCATCACCCAGTCTGTGCCAGTGCTTGTTTTTCCTCTTCCACTTAACACTTCTGAGATACCAGGACTTTATACAAACCAAGTAGAGGCAGCTTCTCTCACGGGCAGACTAAGCTTCTCCTCTCCAGGTCCACTTAGGCCCAGAGAGAAGCAACCAGGATAAAAGCCTTTTCTGCACGACCTAACAAAATCCCCCCAGATTCTTCTGCTCTTTCCCAGTTAGCCAATTTTCTCTCCTTTGCCAGGAGCACTTAAATTTAAGTGACAATGTTCTTCTCTAAGATGGTACAGGTTATGCCCTCACTCCGTAACAATGTACAACCCCAAAGCTTCCCATTACATACAGAAAAGCCTTTTTAAACTAAATGTTTATTTCTCAGCAGTCCTTAACTAAAGGTAACCACTGTACTTCTTACAATAAAGCTTTTGACAATAAGAATTCAGTACAGTTAGTAAAAAAAAAAGGCAGCCACTGTAAAGAAATCATAAATCTTTTCAGTCATCTGCAAACAAAGATAAACATTAAATAAATTTTACAGAATCATTGCAATCTTAGCCTTTTACTTCCCTTTCAACATCACTTTATAATTTTTTAAATATTTCCTATTAAAGCTAGATGTAAAATCTGTTTTTCATTATCCCACACTTTGATCTTGGTCAACTTTGCACCAAGGCTGACACTTCTGGGTTAGTTTGAAATGCTAGATGCAGTTATACAACTGGCTAGTTTCCATAGTTAATTCTGGTTGGATTCCCTAATTTTCTTCTCACTCTTGTATAAGGTTTTCTCCCCTTCTGCTTAATATTTTCTTTTATATATACTTTTGTTATCTTTTCCAGTGTTTCTGCTCTCTTTCTGATATTTTCCAACACCAAATTCCATCCTTGGGAATATCCATTTCTCTACCCTCTCTTTCCTTTTTCTTGTGCCCCGTTTCTTCATACTCTTCATACTTCATTTTTTCAGATGTGCCTCCTGATTCGTCCAATGGCTCTTGCTCTCCAAACTATCCCAGCCTTCACCTCCTCCTCCAGGATTCATCAATCACTGTCTGCATTCACAAAGATAACTTAAACCCCTCACATAACTGCCTTAGTATGACCTGTATCCACACAGCAAAGTCTGAATTCACTTCTGACCTGAATTCCAAAACACAAGCCTGGAAACTCAGAGAAAAGGCTCAAGAGTAGTGTTCTTGCACAAAGCATACTGTGCCACAGGACTGGTAGAGGAAGACATGTCATGCAGAAGGGGATTCCCTCAGCTGCACTAACTATAAAGCACTGCTACTGTCAGCAAGCAGAAGGAAGACTGGGGATGTGTCCACCTGCAGACATGCACCAGTCTATGCAGTGTGAGATGAGTGAGCTGGCAAGCTCTGTTGAAACAGCCAGACCAAGGATGCAAGTGGCAGCACTGTATCTCCAGAAGATATGGCACGTTTGACAGGGGCTTACGACAAGACGTGATTTTGGCAGCCAGCCTCACAAGCTGTAGTGGATAGCTGAGGATATTCTGCAGTGCAGTGGTGACTCATTTCTTTTCCAAGGTAACAGTGTCACTGTACCAGAGTATCATTTGGCATGTCCTTTAAGAGCTTTCAAGAATTAGGGTAAATGTGTGTTTTCTCTTCAGTGCCCTTTACTCACACATAGGCCGTTAATGGCTTTATCATCTGAATCTACTAATTTTCAGCTGGGACAACTTGTGCAAATCTCACAGTATTCTAGAGTTGACATCACAACCCCTAACAACAAAGCAACAAAAAGGCACAAAACGATCCTCCAAAAGAAACAAAGGGGGAAATCTGGCACAGGAAGACCTAAACTATTCAGGAGAACCAGCCATTCAAAACGTAACATTTTGGTCATACTTACATCTACAGTCATGAGCAAACAAGCTACAGAAGGAAGATGTCCGTATCAGTATTAACCATCCCTGATGTAGGCATCAAGAAGAAAAAATTCTTAAATCTCTTAACAGGCAAATTTCCTCTCACCTTCTATAAGCCCAGAGCCCAGAGTTGTATACTGTGCAGCAATGAAGCTGCCGGTCAACAAATGGCAACAAACAAGAACTAAGATGACTTTTACCTTTCTCCTGCTGCTCATGAATGATGTGGAACCAAAGGGTGAAAGTACGACTAACTTGGCCCTTAATCACTATACTTCAATTTTTCCTATTCAGTGTAAAAACACTGGTGGCAAAAACAGCATGAGAAAGGATCAACATAGCTTTCGGAATTCTGTCAGATCATTTCAGTATTTTTTTGTTTTATACTCTAAGATTTCTCCCCTCAGCTATACACCATACTTCTTAGATTCATTAGTGGACATGCAGTGCTAAGAAGTCACGTGTATTTTCAGTGCCAAGAGTAAACTCTGAGATCAGAGACATTGTTGATTATTTCAAAGAAAAACCTCCCCCAAACTAAAATAGAGCAAAGATAACAAAATGAAGTTTGACTAGCCCCAAAATAAACTTTTAACACTCTGAATTTATTTTGGCAAATCTGCAAGAAGAATTACCAACTGTGTGGATAATATTAAAAAAGGATAGAGATTCTATTAGCTGTGTATTTTCTTACAACTTCTACATTTATGTCTACAAAAAAAGGGATTTTTTCCTGGTCTGTCACTAACATGCAAATTTCTACCAGAATCAAGTAACACACATAATAGGATGAAAAGAATATTTCTGAAGCAGAGTAGCATTCTTTGCGGGGGGAGGGGGTGGGCAGGGTGTTTCCCCACTGCAAGTAAAGAAGGTATTTTTCAGAACTGCTAAGCAAACAAGAGAAAGTCCATTAGAATCTTCAGACCCTCAACAAAGACTCTTGGCTAATTATACTGGTCTAAATAGCAGATAAGTCATATAATTTTAGAAGAAGCAACCCGCTGAATCCTTCAGGAAACACAGCTTGGCAATCTATCTTCAATTCAAAACAACGAGGTGGCAGGAGCGTGATAGAGAAATAAGTCTTCAAAAACATTATGTAAGGGAATCCAGCTGTGCTTGTATAGTTTCCAGCTATTTAAAGAAAAAAAAAGAGAGAAAAAAACATCCACTCGTAAAATGTTGTTTAGAAAATTGCAAACAGAAATATCCAATATCTTCAACTACGCACACCAAATATATTTGCATACCAATATAAAAATTCTGTATTCATGAATATTTGTTTTTACATGAAGCTATTAGAATTCATTGCTGCAGTTTAAATATTCAAATTTTAAAGAAACAGTTGTCTAAATACTACCTCTTTAGCATGCACAGATGTTTTCCTGTGTATTTCTAATGCATAACAACAAGGAAAAAAATAATAGAGTTCATTTTGACTGGATTACAAGCCTAGCATCTTGACTGAAAATGTAACATGAAGATGCTGTTTCCAGAGAGATCCCATCTGTCAATCATCAGCTACTTCTCCTGCTCTAACTGCCAGGTATGCTTACAGTGACCCAAGCCTGCCTATTCCAAAGCTGAATGCACAGGTTCTTCTTGAAAATGGTTTATGTGATCAAAGAAATCCAACCACTTTAATTTAAGTTGGATCCCTTTTTTCCAGTTTTATTAGACTTAATTCATATAGGCAATACTTCCTGCTGAGCAGCATAAGTGTTTACAAAGAAACTATAGTGTTGTAAAATCTACAGACCTTGTTGTAGAACTCAAATAGCTCCTGATGGCTAAATTCTACAAACACTTTCTTCAAGTTCTGTAAAGAAGAAAGAAAAAACAAATTTAAAAAAATTAAGGAATAAGCATACTTCTTTTCTTTTCTCTTTTCTTTCTTTTCTTTTCTTTTCTTTTCTTTTCTTTTCTTTTCTTTTCTTTTCTTTTTTCTTTTCTTTTCTTTTCTTTTCTTTTCTTTTCTTTTCTTTTCTTTTCTTTTCTTTTCTTTTCTTTTCTTTTCTTTTCTTTTCTTTTCTTTTCTTTTCTTTTTTCTTTCTTTTCTTTTTTCTTTTCTTTTCTACATTAACTCCAGTAAATAAGAATATGAGATTAAGCTATATTAAAGATAATTGTTAGTTTCCTTACGTTCACTACAATGTTCCTCATACATGTATATTTCATTTAGGTGAAGAATGCAAATCTACCAGTATATCTATTCTCCTCCTATGAAGAACAGTAATAAAGTAATCTATGTAAAGCATTTAGTTACCTTATTTTTAAGTCAGACAAAAATGAAAGATTACATTAATCTTTCTCAGCAGTCCATCTAAGATCTGGTAAATACCATTTCACAGTGACAAAGTCAGCAGTGTATTTGATTGAACTGACACAGCTATTAATGTACTGCACAGGCACAGAGCTGATACTTCCATTCATTAATCTAACAGTTCCAATCTTAGCATGCTGACACTGCTATAGGCATCCATGCAGATACAGCCCAAGTTAACAATTAACACAACAGCTTCAAAGCAGTGCTTAACCACTTAAAGCCCCCACAAAACAACACAACTGATGAAAACTACCATAGATAAAACAGATGGTGGTAATAATCCTCTGCATGCATGTGCTGATGTCTGTGGAGATGGGGGCTAAATTAAAACTTCTGTCCTGCTTAACTTGCTTGGAGCCTGCTACCTTCAATCACAGTGCGGATCTATCCACACAGTTCCTAGCCTTATTTCTTCTACTTCACTTTGTGATTTTATTTATTTATAACTAAATTTTTATTTCTGCATATTCTCTTCGTTTTTCTTAGACTTTTCAAGGCTTGGAGGCATTCCTGAAGATAAAAGCTGCACTTTCATAAACACTAACAAGGCTCTGTGAAAGCTGAATCTCTGGACACCTCTACTCACAAAATATTATCAGCTGAAATAACGTACACACACCACCTTTCCTTAGCTGGTACCAACTTCATGTACCACATGGGTCAACAGAAAAACACTTGTTTATCCGCTCAGCTTAAATGAGCAAGGACACTTTTGCATACAGACAAGGCTGTGGGCCAGATTCTGTGTACTCAAGGCAATGCAAGTCTCAAGTTATGCCAAATAATGTCACTGAATTTGGCGCACCCAATGCACAAGAGCAGCAGAAGCCCTGGGAACACAGTATAGGTACTGCCTGGTGCCTGCCCCTCAAAAGGAGCTGTAAGAGACACAGGAAAGAGATAAAATAACTGGGGCCAGCCTGTCTGGTGCAATTCCTCCTTCTCACTCTGCAGAAAGAAGGATCCCTTCCAACAATTTCAGGACGCCTACAAAAGCCTAGAAAAGGACCAGTGATTTGCGTGAGAGACCAATCTTCCCCCTCTGGGAAGGAACAATGCCATACTGTGAATCGTATGGTGAATACAAAATAAAACTACCAGGAGAGCAGTTTTCTTTGCCATGACTCCAGCTGATCCTGCCTCCAAAGAGTATAATGACATGACAAGAAAGTAAAAGCATTTTTAAAGGCTTTCTAACAGCTAAGAAACAAAAAAGAAAGCAAACAAGGGTTTTTTTTCAGAAGAGAAAGTGGGTAGAAGAAAGAAGAAAGATACACTAATAGCAAAGGGATCTACCATTTCAGCTGGGATGTTTGCTTGGCATTTGCCTTCCTAGAAGGATTTTGTCAACAGAATGGAAGGAATCAGAACTGCAAAGAGAAGGTTCAACAAAAGGAAGATATCATGTATTTTAAAAGTTTATCAGTCACAGTTAATACTTAGGATAATTTCTGGAATGATTTCTGGAGGAGGAGTCTGCTGGATTTTGATACGATCATTTTGAAACATCTCCAGAGAGGGACAGAGAAAAACTTCTGACCATCAGATCTCATTTCTCTGACCTCTGTATCTCGTTCAAAATGGGCATCTTCTGGTATTACTTCAGATCAGAAGCATGATCAATTCTCTCCTCTCACTGTTTGTCTTTCATATTTTCTAACTACATTAGTTATTGTTAGAAGATAGAGTATGCAATGAAAAAAAGTGCACACCTTTTAATTCAAATTCTCTTTACACCTAATAAAAAAACCCACTATGCTTTATGAACAGGATGAGATCTCTCTTTCCATTATTATTTAATAATCTCACTCTGATAACTAGGACAAAACTTATGTTGGTTTGTAGCAGGCAAATGTCTGTGAAGATCTAAAAGAAAGCATGCCATGCTAGGCTATGTTTCTGATCTGGGGTGGCAGTAGGAGTGTCAATGGGAGAAAGGTGTAACAATCTTGTATGAAATATGTTGCTTATCTACACTTAATCGTCTGCTAAAACACATTTGTTTGTACATGTAAAAACCTGGTACATCTACTACACTACAACAACAGAGAATAGTGTCACAAAAAAGTCCATGCAGAAGTATGGTACCAGTTAAAAATGTTACTTTACTCCATTAAATTTCTCACTAGCATGAGTTCATTAAGGAAGGTGACAAATTATTTGTATTATGTGGTCAGGAGTCCCTGTATAAATTACAAAAACATTGTATAATAACTAGATCCCTCCAAAAAGTTCTACTTCTCAGGTGGCTAATGGCCCCCATTTTTAGCTGATTTATCCATTATTCACTTATTTGCTTTATTCTGTGTGAATATAAACAAGTGCAATTAAGACTGTGTGCCACAGGACTAGGTTACTATCCAGTTCTTCAATTACTCAGTAAAATTGTCTTAAAAATGACTTATAGATAGAATATAGCTAAACCCCCCCAGAGCAGGCAAATTCCTAATGTACTTAATGGAATTTTACTCAGATAAGCATACAAAATTACAAATCCCAATAATATTTCAATCATAACTAAAACACAGGATGAAAAAAATCGCTTTCAGCTTGCTTACTTACTTAATTAAATGTCACTGTGTGCAGACAAAGCCTCAACCTATTTATGAAAAGTACAGCTAAGCTGACTTCTTTAGCTGCACATACAAGTTTTCAGATGTTGCCTCTGATGTGTTTCCCAGACATAAATAAGAAAACAGTGATTTGCTGGATGTCTAACTTCTTTCTTCTTTTTATCAAATGTATCATTCTTTTTTCCTCTTTCCTTATAAATATCTTCCCATCCTCCACCTTCACACTACTCTCTCCCTCATTTTTGGCATCTCATTTTCTCTTTCTTTTTACCATCTTCATGTGAAAGAAAACTAAATTGAGCAACCAGAAAACTAAACGGAATTTATTCCCATTGTCACACTTTGTCACTCCAGTAGTTTTTCTAATTACATCCCAAATTTTGTTGCTGTGCCAGAGTTAATTCCTAGCTCCTATTTTAAGAGTTTTAGCCTTGAGTGTGATAGTTTCATAGCATCAGAGAAACATAGCTGAACATGCTATTCTTATGAAGACAAAGAAATCTCCAAAGTACCAAATGTTCACTCTTCGGGCTGCTTTGAAAATAAAGAAACAGGCTTTTTGTCTGATACAATATTCATGAAGGGTGGCAGGGACTGCACTCGAGCAATATGCTCAATGAGCATAGCTAAAGAGTATGTGCAGCACATTAGCTAAATAAAGTTGCTGTTAAGTTCAATGTGTTCATCTACTGTAAAACATGACAAAGCATTGCATTTACTACCAGGAAGGTCTGTGAATTGCAGGTGTCATCAAGAAAAATCTTTATATTACTCTGAATTCACTGCAAGGAGTACAGTAATAAGCTTTTCATAAGAAATGTGTTGTTTAACATGTTTGGCCACGTATCACTACGGAATGTATTTTAAGTGTAAAAATTAGATTTCAGAACCATTTTGCCTTCATACATCTAAATGAAATCTGATTTCATTCCACCTTTTCTCTCACCCCAGGGTTGTATCAATTTACAAATTACAGCCTCCTGAGAACTGTTAAATTCTAATAAGTTTAGCTGATTAGGGTTGTTTTCTCCCCTTAAGTATGTTCTCACTCACTGTCTACTATTATTTTAAAAAACATAACATCTTCATCAGTCTCTAAAACCAAATTTCCTTTGGGGGTGAAGGGGGGCAGGGAAGAGGAATGAGAAATGAGAGGAAAATGAAGATAAAACCTTTCTATTCCCAGTCAATATTAATATGTCAAAACAGCCACTCCCAATACCTGACTAATTCTATAGAATAGCCACAGTGTTTTAATATATACTTAGCTTACAACCACCACTAAATAGTTAGGAAAATGTTTAGCTGAACATGATCATCAGCGTAAAATGATGAAGATACAAGTATAGAAGATATGTAAGAATCTCCAATTTCCCATTATTTTGGCTAACTATTTAAAACACGAATACCTTCTTGCTGCGAAATGTTTCTGTGGAAACCAAGCAAAAATTGTCTCCTTAAAATACTTCAGAAAGCAGATGTAAATTTCTGGTTTTAACCAAAGAATTGGGGTTTGCGTTTAGAGGGTTGGTTGGTTTTACAGTGGGGATGTTCATTTGTTTGTAGTGGTTTGTTGGGGTTTTTTTTAATACAGTGCTCTAGATATTTCTATTCTAATGTACTAATGCAAAAAGCCTTATTACTAATGACAGAGTTTTTCAACCTTACATACTATACAGCTATTCCACACATTTAAGTCCCCAACCCCATGCATAAGCATAGAGTAATGCACTAGAAGTTTTAAATAAAAGCTAAACTTCTGGTTTAAAGCTGAAGTTAAAAACTGATAACTACTGTTCTCAACTGCAAAGCTCTACTTCAACAATGTTGAAAAATAAATGCCAAGTGTTTTGAAGCAAACAGAGGGATAAGGTGAATTATATATTTAGAAGCTAAATTTCTACTGATAATGATAATGTTCTGTGAATGAGCACATGTAAAAAAAAAAAGGTATATTCAAAGCTTTTTAATAGCAACTAAGTGAAATAACATACATCCCAGTGTTCATATTCTAATATTACCTTTAATACTGTCTTGAGCCACATCTCCATTAGGTTTGAGTGAAGAGTATTTCCACATTTGCTATCCCTTCCCCAATTTATTCCTGTTAGATATCCTCAAAATCTCAGATACAACAGAATGATATGGATAACTAAGCTAATCAGCTTATGGACAAATTAAGATTCATTCCTAAACAGACCCCACTTAATTCTTACTAGCCTACATTTCCCTCTGGACCTATCAATTTTTGTGCTACATTAATTCAGGCTATCTTTAAATTTGCTTGGACCCTGAAGAACTGTGCATTCACCAAGGCACTTACATCTTACAGTCCATTTTCTATCTGTATCTCACAGAATTTATCAAAAAGTTTGAGCTGCTTGGTCAGGAAGATCAATTTTAAGAAGAGCATATGCATTAAAACAGACCAGCATCTCTTAGAAGCACAGCTGTTTCTTAACTCTCTGCATATAAGAGACAGTAATTAAGACTTCTTCATATTCTTTCAGCTGTAGATGGATGTGATTCAGCTTAGGGATTCAGCAAAACACAGGGAGTTAAATACAGACTAATATATTCTTAATTAAACTTCTTTCACGTCATCAAAAAATGTGACCTTCAAATTTCGTTCTTTTTCCAAGTTTATCTCCATTTGCAATATCAAATTACATTTTTGTAGAGAAAAAAAATTGTGTTTTATGACTGAATTACATGCATTTCAAGTTTCAGTGTTATAAAATGTAAGATACTTATCCACTCTCTTCCTGACCAACATATTAACTTCTAGTTTGTAAATGTACTGTGTTCTACCCTTCAAAGTTGAATTTCTTTTTCATACAAGCTTAAGAAATTCAAATTCCTTGTGGATTCAGGGACATCAAGATCTGCATCACACTAAAAATGTCTTTCCCTCTCTTTGCAATCTATATGTAAGCATCCTAAACCAAAGGTCTGTGATTCCTGATATCTAACCAATGTATTACTGGAATTTATGGAGATACATACAGGTAAATCTTGAATCTCACTCCAGCAGATTCAGGATCATTTAAAAATGTTTGCATGGAAAATGGCAAGAATGCATTTATTGCCCAGTCTGGTAATAAGGCAAGAGATTCTGCAGGCATTTGGAGATCTACAGAAGACTTGACATACTCCCAAACTGCAATAAGAATTGCCAGTCACTACCATTTTCATTAATCCTGTTCCTCTCCATCCTTACAAAAATATCCATTACTGGCTGAATGAACTGATGCAAAACTATAGACAGGAAATGGGACACAACAACTAAAAAGACCACACAGGCTTGGAAGATCACATTAGAGGCAGACAGGTCCCTTTTTTCACAGTAGGGAAGAAAAATGCTTTTAAAACTGAGAGAAATATCTGGGAAAAAAAACCCAAAAGTACAGTTTTTACCTCAGTACATTGTGTCAGAATAAATACCATCTTGCTAAAAAAAAGAAATAAATACCATCTTGCTAAAGAAAAGCCTTTTATCCAATAGCTGTATCCAAGCAAAAGTGTTCCTCGGAATTTACATTCCTATGAGTACCATCATTATATTGGTTGGCCTTTTAATGATACTTTTCTTCGGAGAACCTCTCAAAACCAGAAATCCAGAGATGAGGGTTGACATTTCTGTGCAGATTATGTTAAATACACTTTTAGAAAAACATCACAAACATGCTTTTTGGAGAAATGAGTGGTAGATGTGTATCAGTGTATGCCTATCACTTAAAAGCATGTCTTTTATACCAATTCTTCCCTGTATGATGCACATACAGAAAATGGCTCATAGAAGATCTGTTGAAAGACTGACTTGTTTTATGGCAGTTCTGTATTTTTTATTTACCTTCACATGCCCTTTCCTTCTTCGAAGATAACTATACACACTGCACAAGCTCCTGGTTGAATTCCTCAGTAGACTCACATGGATTCAGTCACTAAGAGGAACAAGCATCCATCAATATGAATGTTGTTGTTGTTTTATTTTCAGGATTCAATAGTAAAACATGCATAATTTCCAAAAAAAGTATATCCAACAAAACGTGTTTAAAAATTGGTTCATTCACTGAAAGGTTGCCACAATTACTAAGAATGTCACAGATTAATCTAAGGAACAGTGGTCCTAATAATTATTATTTTTTTGTTTCATTTCTCACCAAATTTTGCAAATTCTAATCCAAATATTGTAGAAAGCTCTCTGAAGAAGCAATCTTACTAAAAATTTATAAAACCCCAAACACTCTTTCTTCCTATTAAATTTCACTGTATCAAATTTGGAAAAACTTGAAACCACATAATTGTTGCATACCACTTACACTGTCAGTAACTATCAAAACACAACTTTCTTCTTTGGTCAGAACTATACTGTGATAACTGGTTTTATTCCACAGAAGAAATTAAATTTTTATCTTTCACATTTTGGTATCTCTCATTTGTCACAGAACTTAACAATATTTTAAAAATTAGGTTTAGGAACACTGAAAGGGAAACTAGGCAGTTGTGACTCTGTGTTTCTTTTATTTTCACTGAGGTTAGTATGTAGAACTCTTCAAAGCCCCAAAGATGAGTGAGTTCACATTTCCATTCTAAAGATAGCTCACATCAAAACTTACATTCACCTCAAATGATAAGGAATTCACTTTTCTTCTTATTATTGTATTCACAGATAACCTCTACTGGAGAAATGGAAAGCCCAGGCATGCTGGCACCAGAAACACTTTCAAGCTTTTCTGACCTCACACGTTCACCAGATTTGATCACAGCTGATGCCATTTTGATTTGATAGCACATTAAATTTTACAAACTACATATCAAAAAGATGTCATGTAGCTATAGCTGTGAAATATTTTCATTATTGAGACCAGAAAATAATCAAATTCTAGGAAACTAACAGAACTGAGTGTAAATATTAAGCACAACATTAGCCTAGTATTGTCATCCACTGATTTAAGATGATGAGCTTAAATGGCAAACAGTGCACCTTGGGTTAAGTGTTTCACTTGAGCACAAGTGCACCTTGGAACAATGAAGCTCAGCCTACAGCATCAAAGGCAGACTTGAGAACTCTTTGCATCTAGATATACAATGGTCAAATCTCCCTATCAGCAAGAAGAGCAGGTTAACACCAAGCACAGAGTGTTTTAAAGAGCTTCTCACACAGCTTGCTTGCAGCTGATGTAATTAACCTGGAGTTAAAAATACTTTCTGTTCTAATCAGTTACACACCTAATGTTGAGTCTGAAGCTGGATTTAGAGGAAGCTCAAACTGTCATCCAAACCACTCAGGAAGCCACTTCTTTCTTCTCATCTAAAAGCCAGATAAAGCCTCCTCTGTCCAGAGAAGAATAGGTTCTTTTCTGCATCCAAATCTAGAGCTACAGATCCGACAGAAATATTATATGGTGAAGTCATGCAGCTGACTAACATTTTAAGGATTTATACCTCCATTTAAGAATGGAGGAAGCTGGCATCTTTTTGAATTATTACCTTCTGAGCCTACCTGGTTCTGTAAGAAAATGCAAATGCTGTGTTGTGTTACCACAAAGAGCCATTCTTTCTTAATCACTGGAATACCTGGAAGTATCTATTGTTTCTACTGAGGCACAAGAAAAGGGGCCAGATAAGAGATGCCAGCAGTGAGAGGAAAGATCTAAAAATGCTCAGATCCACATGAAATCAGTGTAACTGATGCAAAGACACTCTTTCAAAAATCTGCTTAAATATTTACAAAATGTTGAGATTAGATAATTTGAAAATTAGTTATTTTTGTTTGAAATTAGTTGCTCAGAGTATCACAAATTTGGATTAGGCACATGAGCAAAGATAAAATGTTTGGGGCTTTTTTTTTCTGTGCTAGGGGGATGCTAGTGACTGTCAGAAAGTATGTTTTTGATCTCCGGTGGGCAAATCATTCCAGCAGCTAGCAACTGGGGGCTTGCACACAAATCTCAGCTGCTGAAAGACAGGGAAGTCATGCAGAAATAAGGGATGTTAACTAACAGTCTAGTCCCCAGCAGGACCAAAGACAGAACTCTCAGGGAATAAGGTTGTTTATAAAGTAATGCATATTTTATCTTTTTTTTAAAATTTACTTATTTTATGAGGAAGTCCCCTACTAACTATTATATTCTAAGGGCTGTAATATATCTACAGCTTTTGCTGCGATGCTCACAATCTCTACAAATAAGTGGTGGTATCTCTTCCTTGCCATAAGCAACCCAGCAAAGCCTTGAACCAGAGCTACCTGTTTGTATCAAGGACACACCGACATCAAGAGTGTGAACAAAATTACATTGCATCACTAGCCTGACCAAGTAAACATCAACATTTCTTGGGCAACAGGCCACACAAAATTTCCACAAAACTGGAAGTGGTCATTAAAACCAAAGATTAATGAAAATGGTAGTGACTGACAATTCTTATTGCAGTTTGGGAGTATGTCAAGTCTTCTGTAGATCTCCAAATGCCTGCAGAATCTCTTGCCTTATTACCAGACTGGGCAATAAATGCATTCTTGCCATTTTCCATGCAAACATTTTTAAATGATCCTGAATCTGCTGGAGTGAGATTCAAGATTTACCTGTATGTATCTCCATAAATTCCAGTAATACATTGGTTAGATATCAGGAATTAGACAAAAAAGCTTTGCCTTTTTACAAGAATTATAAATAGATTATGTGGTCTTCTCTCATTATGACTGCACAAAATTAGTAACAATGTGGAAACAACCACGTACTCTGAAGCAATCAAGCAACAACTCTCTTACTTGTCACTGAAGGTTACATACTTTCTAATGACACAAAATTAACTATTTTGTATTTCAGACAATGGAATTTCAGAGATTTTGCTTTACTACTTTTTCTGGCAAGTTATTTAAAGGTTGGTGCAGTGGAGTAGTGTGAATTCTCACTGCTTACTGAAAACTGGACGAAGTGCTAAGGACAGAAAGTACAAGTTCTGTGTGTTTTCACATACACCAAAGATGAAATGAGATCTCTCACCCACAGTTTCCTCCAAAGCCAGACTATGAACATGAGTGTGTAAGTAATATCCTCTCGGGAAAGAAAAAAACTATTTTTGGCTAACATAAGCAATTCAAAAGACAGTATCAAATTCCTTTTTATTTTCTTCAAGTCTGTGTGCTATTGAATTATAATTCATCCAGGTTTCTTTAAAAGACTTACTTTAAAAGTAAGTAATATGAAGGAATATAATACCAGATTCAGATTATTTTACAGATGGCAGGAGCACAATCCAGTACTCAGGCCAGCTGCAATGGTTTCAATAATTATCAAAACCAAGACACTTTCTATGCTTCTCTCTCAAAACGGATCCATTTAGCTCCCAATTAATTACATTTTTCTCTTCCAAGATAGCACTGCACGATGCAAAACTAAAATGGTAGAGAAAGCAATAAAAAGCGTATGTGGTGTAATCTTTTCACAAAGATAGACATGAAATCAGTTTTTAAACTAAATTTAATGTCTTTTTTATCTTTTTAACATGTGAGTTCTTCAAGCGGAAAAATGGAATAGTAAGATGTTAAAAGTCAGTTTGCAAGTCCTATTTTCTTAGAATTACACATCCTTAAGGTTGGAAAAGACCCCCCAAGATCATTGAACCCACCCAACCTTTGCCCAAACACCACCATGCCAACTAAACCAGAGCACTAAATGCCACACCCAGTCATTTCTTGAACACTTCCTCTACCACCTTCCTAGGCAGTCCAGTCCAATGCTTAACAACCCCTTCCAAGAAGAATCTCTTCCTGATGTGCACCATGAATAGCTAGAGCTGCTGGAGGCCATTTCCTCTTGTCCGGCTGCTAGTTCCTTACCTTTCTACAACCTCCTTTGAGGTAGCTGTTAGTACCAAGGCAGTGTCCAGTTGCATTCAAGATGTAAAACTGGTCACTGAGCAGCAGGAAAATGAACTAGAAGAATGAATGGGTGACAGCTGAACTGGTAAACCAGAAAGACAGCCTGATTATCCTAGTCAGGATCAGGGTGACAGCAGTCTTTATAAAAGAGCATATTAAGAGTATCTGTGCTTTCTTACTCATGTGACAAAATTAACAGCTGAACACACCCTAAAGGGAGATGCCACTGGATTCCAGGCATGAGAAATGTTTTGTATCTGTTGAAGAAAGTAATTCCAAAACCCTGCACAGAAAACTGAATTGCCCAAATTGCAAACCAGTTTCTTTAATGAGAACAACAGTCTAACATATTTAGAAGCATTATTTTTAAAGGATGAAAACACTATTGTGAAAGAGAAGTAATTCTATTTGGACTGTTTTGTTTCTTTTGGAGATAAAGAGGTTGACTGGTTTACAGCCATAAACTAGGCAGGACTCTATGGTGAGGCAATCACTCTGTGGGATTAGAGGCAGCCTAAGGAATACATAGATCCAACAGTTGATTTGCCAGTTGGCAATCTACTTTTCAAATTGAGAAAACAGTACTTGGGGTTTTGTGGCATTGGTAATATCCTCTAAACCCTTCTATATAATATCCTACTAAAGATGAAGCCTACAGAGATATGAAATTCTAGAATGTAGTAACAAAGCCTGATACTACAAGAGAAAGGGCCAACTGAATAAATTGCATGTCTGTATCAGCAAGACCTTTGATAAATATTAAAAATGAGGCTTTGTATTTGAACTAAAACATTTCTCCAGTAGTTGCTCATATTTTCTGTCTGTTGAAAATATTGAAATGTGAAAATAAACATATGGGAGGTCAAAAGCTACAAGCCATTTAACAATAGCTACCATTGGTACAACAGTGAATGAAGACCCAGAATACTGAAGATCCAGAAAGACTTTCCGTTCCTTTCTTCTTCTGGGAACTAAACTTTTCTTTCTGATATATGCCCTTCAAGATTAATACATGAATGACAAGAGATTCTTATCTTAAAACATATTTGATTGTAAGGAGAAGAGAACATTTACCTCCAATTGCAAAAACACAGTCATCAGCCACAGTGCAGTGATTCTCCTCTGTTCAGCACTTGTAAAGCTTCATCTGAGACACTGCATCCAGTCCTGCCCAGCCCCAGTACAAGACAGATGTTTGGAAACTGGGGAAATTGATCTGAAGGGTTATCATCTGGATATACCAGATGTGAAGAGATACTAGAAGAAGGTTTGCTTAGTTTGTAACAGGGTTAAGAATAGGGAATCTACATGCAGTCCTATTGTCCTGGAGTAATCATTAACATTGTTTTATTCCATATCTACCTATGCCCACAAATTCTCATTGTATCTTTAAGACCCTACAAATGAGAACCCTGGGGTGGGGGAGAGTGTGCTATTGCAGATGCTTTCCTGGTTTTTGCCATGTGCTATTTGCTTCATCAGCTCTTTGGTCTTTGCTTAAGCAGAGATTTTTTTCCTTTTTGGGTTCTCCTTTCATTTTTTTCTTTTTCCTCATCTCAGAGAGGCTGCAGTAGGGGTTTTGGGCTGCCTCGGGGAGGATTCCACAGGTGCCTGTCCACAGTCAAGGCCCTGGCCAGCGCAGCAGCCCCACCGAGACAGGAAACACCGAGTGCCCCGCCCAGTGGCTTCACCTGCTGGGCTCATCCTCCTGGGCCTCTGTGGGGAGGGTGCCAGCCCTGGGTGAGCCATCTTGTCCCTCTGCCCTACAAGCCTGAGGCCATCCCTGATGGGCACGGTCTCAGGAAGAGCATTTCCAGCACTTCGGGTCTCTTTGTTGGTGTGGCAGATCGCGAGTTTGTAGCTATCTAGCAGTTATCTACTGTTACCTTTTTTATTCTTGCCTGTTGCCACTTCATTTGTTACTAAACTGTTGTTTTTTCACTTATATCTGTTGGTATCTCATGCATTACTGGTAGGAAGGGATTAGCTGGAAATGAGGAAGTTAGTAATTTCAGACTGCCCACCTCTTTAAACTGTCTCAAATCTATATACCTATATGTAACAATTGTAGCACTAAAATATATCTCTGTGACAGGTGATTATCGTTTATTCTGTTGCATACTAGAGATCTTATCTGTTTAGGGAATTCACCTCATAACAAAGAATCATCTTTGGCAACAAATAATAACCATCCCTGAGCTGAAGAATTGACAAGGAATACATTTTCAATCCATTCATGACCACTCAATTTCTCCAAATAATTCTCACAGGGAGTTGATCCAAACAAAATCCCTAAAAGTTGGCAACCATACCTTTTAGATGGCCATTGTTCTTCACTCTTAAAAGACCCAGATCTGGATACACAAGTAATTCCAATAGATATTGACTGATAAGCAGTGAGAGTAGGCCAGAAAGATGATCTAGATAACTTGGTAGGAGGCCACTGAAGTTCACAAGAGACAAGGCTGTTGAACAGTCGGGTCTTGAGACCTGAAGACTTACTGGCCTCCTGTTTGTTTATCACCACCAGTTTGAAAGTGCTGCAACTGGAGTGTGATTAAAGAATTCCAGTGCAAACTTCATTAACTCTGAAACTTTAAAGAGGGTATAAAACATCCATAAAGAGCAAGTATAAGAGTGAATACCCAAAGGGTCAAGAGCTCTTGGATAAAGAATTGCCACTATTAGTCAGCTACACCTCTAGACACTACCATTCAGATCATCACTGGGCCATAGGGCTCTTGGTGTAGAGGCAAAATGCTATGGTCAGATAATACAAGGAGCTAGATTACTTTCAACCACTAAAATGTGCTTAATAGAAAGTCAATACATTAATTTCACATTAGTGGTTGCATAGCCCATTCTCTCAGAATCTAAGACAACATAAAAAAGAAAGACTGGGATAAACTCTGTATTAGCTGCATATATTCTAGTTAATGTGACAGAATGGCTATCTTGTACCCAACATTACAATTCTTCTGTGAGCAATCCAGCAGTGCAGCGATACAGTATTAATGATTGTGAAATCATGCCTTGACTCCATGGCTTTAACCTAATTGTGAAATTAGACTTTGTTTATTTCACAGCTGAGTACTGACTGGCTATGAATTGAACTGAAAATGCTATTTACAGGCCAGTACGTGGCAATACTTCCAAGCAAACAAGAGATTGAAGAAGTGAAGATAGATATCTAAATGGGGCTGTAACTTACCTTGCTGAATGTCTTACACAAAAGCTGCCTGGAATATTTCATTACTCTGAAGCCATATCAGAATGACTCTCACAGGCCATTATTCAGATGATAATAATAACAATGGTTACTAGAAAATGCTGTATTTTCTATACTACTTTTTAATGCAGCATGGCATCATCTCTCTAGTGTTGCAGTTTCCTATATAACACGTTTTTCTAACACTGATTTATGGAAACCAAGAAACATTGACAGAGACTCACAATCAAAACCTACACAAATTAATGAAATTTTAAGGCAATTTACTTTAGTTACTTTATATAATCCCAGCATCCCACTGCTTCTAATTACTCACTACAAAAAGCTCCAAAATCTTCTCTAGTTGAATGACTACAGTTAAAGCATGAAATAACGCAAGGATTTTAAAACTAAAAGTAACTTTGTCACAAATAATCTTTTCCACCCTGACCACTGTGGTTTAAATAGCTCACAATCAAGAACACATGTGAAATCAGTTGTGACTGGGGATTTCAAAGAAAGTAATGTTCATGCAGATCAGTCTAGAAATCAACACAGACCTTGGAAAAGACAGACCTCAGGATCAAGAGTCTGCAAGAGTGGCTTCTGTCCAGCCCTGCCATCACTCTGTGTTCTAGAAGCGAGAAGGAAAAGACAGTCCTCCTCCTGCCATCCCTGTAATACCCAATTAGATGATACCTGGCTTCAGTAATAGTCTGTCCCTGTATTTCCATGGCAAAAAGCAATTTCGATGGACCACAGTAGAAGACCACCATAAAGTCCATCTATTAAAAAAATGTACCTACAATCAACTTGTTCCTATTGAATAAGGATTTGACTAGAGTGCTTCACTAGTAACAGAGAAAAAATTTTTAAAATATATTTTTTAAACAGTAAAAATGTTAGGTTTTGCAGTGATAAAAACTTTCTGCTCCATCAGTGCAATAAATTTTTAAACGTGTTTAATTAAGTAAGTAGCTTTTAAGAATCCCTTCTTCACTTGATGTTAAAGTCTCAGAGTATGCCTGGTATTTTTGCCACTATAGCTACTTCTCAGTGAACTGTACAAAATGCTTTATTATTTAAATTTTTTTGGGTTTTTGTAGCTGCTTTCCAGTGAGCTGCAGTGAACATGTTATTTGGGCTTTTTAATTTTTTGGGGGGGCCCTGTATCATGAAGCCTATCTATGCTAGATCAGAAATGGTTCCTTCCACACCACCATCATCTAGGGGTTTTTTGCCCTAAAATCTGGGGTAAACAGTAGGCACATATATGAAGCATTTGTTACTTAAGATCTTGTATGCTATTCTTCCAAACATTTTTTTTTCACTTCAAGCTTTTTTGAATAATGGAGGAAAAATGCACCTGAAATAAATAAACTCACTTTAGAGATAATTTTTAACAAAAATTAAATATGCTCAAGGGCATCCAGATTATATGTAAATGCTTAGCATGAAATCATTTTACTATGGTTAAGAAATATCAGTGGACAAAATGAGCAAATAGAACAGGGTAAAAGTACCAGCTTTTATTGTATTCTATGAATTAATACTACACCAGTGTAGACTAAAAGAACTGCAATGGTGTAAACATGTGTAGAAAAATGTACACAAGTGAGCTTTCCAGCATCCCTGAGAACTTAGCAAAGATATACCACATTTGTTCACAGGTTTGTGTGTCATCTGCAGCACAGGATGAGATTAGACTGGCTATACAGTCTAATGCTTTCTTGCTAAGTTTACCTTTACCTAAGTTTATCTTTACTTTCTTGCCACAGTTCCGATGTTCAGGTCTACCTTTTGCAGAAAGATGAAATGACTTGCGAACGCTTCTGTTGATCTCATTTTCCTCTTGATCCTCAACACTAAAAACTGAAGTTGCAAATGTGGCACTTCTGAAAAAGCTTAGGAGACTAAGAGTGGTAACTTGCCTCATACATCGTTTCCTACTGGCAGTTTATATTCTTTACTAAGAGTAAAGTGCAGATGTGTATAAATCAGTAAATTCAGTTTCCTCATGTTGTAATGAAAAGCTGTAACACCTTGACTCCTGAGTTATTCTTATTTATTTTCAATCCAGGCTTGGACATCTTTTGAATGGGAGATGATGTGAATTCTATACCACCTAGATTCTACTTTCATAGTCTAATAGAAAATGTTACATCACGCAATGTACTGCTTGAGAAAACCCTCAAGAAACCCATGCCTACAATATGAAAAAGTCTCTATGAAAAAATTGAGACTGAAACCTCATTTGAAAATTACTTGCTTTTCAAAAAATCCAATTAATTAACAGGCAGGTCTTAGGCAAAACATCTGTCCATTTCAAAAGACAATTAATATCTTTGTCCAAAACATTGAATCTTACATGGCCATAGAAATACTAACACTTAATTCAATACTGTACCATCTTGCTAGAGGGAAAATGTAGAACAGCTCTTTTGTAAACTCTGTTAAAAATGTATGAGATATTTTTTGTTTTGGAAAATTTAATTTTTTTAATCCATAACTCTTAAATATCACACACACTAAAAACCCACATGCATTCTATAGCGAAGTAGATCAGAACCAGGCAGCATATACTAGTAACAATGGACCTATTAGCATGGAATCAGAATACCTGTCTTAACATGAGCAGGTCATATGTCTATACAGCAAGCAGACTGGCAATACAAATTTTCTCAATATGCAAACCTTTTGTCCCAAACTACTTTTTTGAAAATTATGACACATGCATTTTATACAGTCAGGATAAAACAAGTAAGTGTTACTATTTTTAAAATGCAGATCTGTATTTGGTTTTGCCCAAGTAGAACTGGCAGGGGACAGAAAAAATAAAGTAAATGGGGGAAAAGTTACCATTAAACAAAACTAAGATAGAAAATTAGTATTTTCCTGTGTTAGAAATTGATTTCAACAAGAGACTGAAGCATGTTACAGGAATATCTAGTAATACCATGGAAGCCAGAGATAAAATCTTGGAGAAGAAGTTATTTTCATCATAGAATCACAAACTGGCTTGTGTTGGAAGGGGCCTTAAAGATCCTCTGGTTCCAGGAGTGAATAAGGATGCTATTCACTAGATCAGGTTGCTCAGGAATCCATCCAACCTGGCCTTGAACACTTCCAGGGATGGAAAGTGCAAGAGATCTTATTTTGCAGTATCAGAAAATCAAAGAATTCTGAAAAACAAAGGTATATTTGATGCTTGACTCCATTCCTAATCTAAGTTGATCCTAAAGCCCTCTACAAAATTTTCAAACTTGAAATCAACTCAATGGCCCAGAAAGTAACACCTTTTGACACGCTCTGCTAACCAGAACTGCAACGCCATTTAAATTCCACCAATTTCAAATGGTAAACACTCTTCAGACTTTCTTTTCTCCTTTCATGCATTTACAGGGAAAGTACTTCAAACACTTTGGTATTGCAGTCAAAGGTCCTTGAAACTACCTCTTGAAACAATGCATCTGGCCCTCAGAAGTCATCAAATGCTAATTTATTTTCCACAAATCTACTTGCATTATCAAAAGAATCCTTCTGTGCATGTGTCTAATTGAGAAAATAAACTTGGAAATAGACTCTTGGTCATTACAATTTTTGTTTAGTGTTATAGAATTAGACCAAACTGGCACTTCAGTTTAATTCTACCTCAGAACACAAAACCTGACAAATTCTCAAGCAGTCACCCCATGGATCAAAATGCCAGCAATTACAGAACAAAGACTTGGAATGAAAAAGGTAAAAGGAAATGTGCAGGCAGAGCTTCCCTTAAAAGAAAATCAGCTTTCCAGATTAAAAAATACATCATATTTTCAGATTTCTTCTGTTTGACTGTGCACACTCTGAAACCAATGGCTATAAAGGCAGTATCTCTCCATTCCCATCAGACACCCTTTCAGAATTCAGCTGGATTTCTTCAGTCTCATGTGAATTTATTTGTCTAACAACCTTCAACTGCCCATTGTTCGTAGGCTTGTCCCATCCTTCCTTACATTCACATAAAAAGTTTGCAACCACATTTTTGAGCACAGCTTCCAAAGGATTATTACTTCTGTGGCCGTACTAATGCTTTAGCTTCAATTAAAAACACTTCCTGATGTATCAGCTCAGTTTATAAAGTCAGTATGACTCAACGACAGTTGTATTGCTACTCTCAGTATATGCCTTCCCTCCATCTGTTAATTGTCATACCATTGTCAAATTGAGGGGAATATATTAAGTTGCTGCTTAAAGGTTATACTGCATTTTATCCACTCAGCTTTAGTAAGATATCTTTTATAATGCAATAAGGAAGAATTTGCTTTAACTCCCAAAGCACCTTAACTCTCAGTTCCATTTTTTCCACCTTTATTCTAGTTCCTCTTTCCTGAAGAATCTAGTTTTTGCTCTATACATAGAACTCACAGTCTGTGAGGTCTTCACTTTCTTTCACGAAACAAAAAAATGCATGCTCAACTCCAGGAATAGGCCAAATATGACTTTGAAATGTGAATGAACTTTAAAAAAGCATGTTGTGCTGCTTTTAGTTCTACTTTTAACAGTAAGAATCCATGTGGATTCTGAAAAAATACATTATTATTATTATTACTATTATTATTATTATATTAAATTGAATCAGTAATGAAACAGAATTATTGCTCACCATCAACCCTCTTGCAAACACGCACTTTTTTCCAAAATATCTTTTTCTACACCTGGATAATTCCTTATATTTTGCATTGCCACTCCTAAAGCCCCCTTTTTTATAAAATGGTTGTTATCCTTTAGAATTAGGAATTCCAGAATATTATATTATTTTTAAGTAAACACAAAGTACAGTAATTGATTTAATTATTGTTTCTGCAGATTTAGTACATACTGTTTCCTCTACACTCACACTTTTCAAATTTAAGAACCCAATGAGCCCTTTTTCTATTAAATACTGGATAAAAATAAACATGTTAACTATTAATAAATATTATATTTACAATAAAAATACTAAAAATCTTATTCAGACTATACAAAGTATATAATTGAATAATTTTTTTGCTGCCAAAGCACCTACTGCTTCTCTAGATGGTAAAATATTTTTCCTTTCTTGTGCAACCCCCCCATGCAAGGTTATCACTTCAATTCATCTACTCACTCCCTTTATTTCATCAAAATGTAATCTGCTGCTCTACTGTAGAAATTCTCAGGCTGCTGCTAAACACTAGACTCTAACTAAACATGTATAAATGCGCTTCAAGATTTCATACAGCTTTAGGTGACAGCATATTAATGTAAAAAAGGATTTCCACTCAGACAAATCTGAAAATTACTTGCTACAGTTGTGAATTGTTTATCAGCTTATGTTAAAAGACAGCTGATTTCTGTGCATATGCAGCTGGTTAAAGCACAGTTCAGGAGAGTTCAGCTGACATACTTCTATCTGTAAGGAGCAAACTGGGTAATGTGAGTCAGCCTTTCAAATCCACATAGATTTTCAGGCAGAATGAAGTTAGATGCTACATTCTTCTAATAGCTTAGCCTCTTCAAGCCATTGCAAAGCTGGTATGCAACTGCATAGTAAGAAGCACAAGCCAGCCCAAAACTGAACATGCAGCAGCTTCTTCTACCAAGATTTCAGAGTTTTTTCTCAATAATAAAGCAACAACTTGTGTGAATTTAGTAAGTAAAAGAACTCATATTTCTTGAAAAATATTTAATCCCACATACCCTTTATAGCACACGAAATACTTTTTAGAGCTTTAGTACCCATTACTTGCTTTATGTTTTTACAACAACTAAGGACACTTTATTACTGGATTGGGGGTTTTTCTGTTTGTTGTTGCGGTTCCTTTTGTTTCTTTGTTTGATTCTTTGTTTTAGGACCTAAGCAGCTAAAATTTTATCTACAGGATATTTAGGTAGACCCTTCAAATTTCTTAGTCTTAGTTGGAGTTTACTGTAAGCTAAACAAGAATAACATTGTAGCATTCACATATTTAAACAATTTATTTACTTTCTCTCATTTTTTCCCTGCCATAAAAGTGTGACGTCTTTCGCCAAAGCTTCTGCTTATCATGTAAAACTTCTAATTAGAACAAAGAAATATTTTCATCACCTTTACCAGAATTCTGTGGGTTTTGTAGGCAATTCTATTAAAATAACTCTAATTAACACTAAAGTTTTAAATAGACACATATACTTATGTTCACTGCTTTTTTACTGAAATAAACAATAGGCAAGCTTATTATTCTCCTAATACAAGAAAAAAAAAAAGACAAGAACACTATAAAGCCATAATTTACTGTAATGACTTGAGGATTCTTGAGTCATAAGATAACACTTGATGTTTAGTGTTCTGCAGGAAGACAGAGAAATGAAACATAAAAGAGGAAAAATGTACACAAGACATGTACTCTGCATATAGGGAAATACTTAAAGATGCTGAAAGTAATTTTTCTCTCTCTGAATATGTGTCACAGCATTTTTCAGGAACAGTATCTACACCTAAGCAACTGTTAACATTAGCACAACAGTTATTTAATTTCATTTCTGTTCAAGCCTGTTATGCTTATAAAATTCAGCACAACAGCAAAACAGTTTTAGCTGAAGATCTTGCTGTGTCTCCTCAGCTCCCTTTGTAAGAAGGGACAGTCTGCAGAGACAATCTTTGTTCTTCATTTGGCCAGTATTCCTTGTTGACAACTTGTCTTTTTGATTTTTGTCTTTACAGCAATGAAGAAAACAAAAGAACTAGTTGAATGCACATTACTGCCTTGGTCCTTCTGTACAGAAGTAGTTTAGTATTCGATAACTCTGCAAATTTACTGGCATTTACGCAACAAAAGGCAGCTCAACATTTGGACAGCTTATGATTTCACAGAGCATCTGCAGAGGTCATACATAATAGATACTTTTCTGAGATCCATCCAAATAAAAGCAACTGAACAAAAGCAATCTGTGCTGATGACATCGACATAATCATAGCTGGAAAACGTAATGCTGCACAGACTATCATGTCAAAATTATATTGCAATAGCTAGTTTGAATATTTAGAAAGTTCAGCAAATCTAGTGCTCATATATGCAGGAAATATTGTACATAGCATTCTACATCATTAAGAATGAAGTGTACAGGGCATCTAGAAAGATAAAAGGAATACAGATCCTAGGGAGTACTGAAAACTTTGCATTTAACACTATGTCAGTGGTATTACACTACATCACTAAATGTAGAGAAGAGTCACCATATAAAGGAAGTGAGAGTTTACCTCAGCTCCCCCAAATCCTTTCACAATGCAGGATTCTTTAAGTTTATTACAGAGCATAAATACAACAGGAGCTTAAATATGACTGAGAGAAAAAGAAAGGGCAGAAGAACATTGGAATGAAAACAAATGGACATAAATTAGCCAAATATTCACTTGAAATTGAAATAAAGGTTCCTAAATACTGTGACAGAGAAGCCTGGAAGAATCCTGCCATCAAAGTAATGGGGCAAAAAATCTAAATTAATTTTATAATGAAGATCAGAGAACTTGCAAAGGTGCTAAATGACAGAGCAATCTAATGAAAGCAAGGAAATAATAGAAGATTTTTAGCTCCAGATTCTTGAATTCTCATCTAAAAGGTGACGCATCCTAAACCAGAAAATATCCCTGAGTGCTGTATCACTAAATTTATTAGAACAAAGTAAATCTCAGAGGTATCAGAGAATATTCGTTTTTCAAAGCATGCTAAATATTAAGCCACATTAAAAATCAACCAAAAATCCACTGGATATTGACAGCTAAGATCAGCTAGTGCCACCAGCCTCTGAACCTTAAAATCGTGAAGCTCAAGATATACAAGCAGCCACACACATATCTTACTCTCTGCCCATTGATTGTAATGCTATTGCTAACATGACTCAACATGACAGAAAGCTTTCAGTTCTACATTCAACACATTATCAATAGCAACATGTGCCTTAACTTTATCAGACCAACAAAATCTCAGAAGTAGGCTTTCTACCACTGTGAAGTGACAGAATAGTATATCAGATTGTCAGTCCATTTGTTTATTTTGCTTCAGTATATGTGACAGGTTATAAGATAAAAATCCACTCTGCCCAGACCCTCAGTTTTGTGTACCAGCGCTGAGACACTGGGTACACTAACCAGCATCTCTCCCACACCTAATTTTCTATCAAATATCCTAAACTATGTTAAACTCAGTGATGTCAGAAATAGCTTCAAGGAACATTGTGTATTGTCACTGTGAAACAGGCACAGCAGGTTACTTCAGAGAATAATCTCTTTCATTAAAATTTTAAGAAGTGAAATATCATTAGATGATTCATTCTCTGCAATCTGTATTGTTTTGTAAAATAATTGAAAAAGGAGTTCACTGATCCGTGTTTTACTTCTTTTTTCCCTTTTAATTCTCTTGGGCACAGAGGAAAGTCTTCAAAACTCTCAGAAGCAGTTTATTTTACTCCTGCATTTGAGACGAGTCCCAAAAGGGCCAATCTGTAGCTAAATGAACACATGCAGAATATTTAATTTTGCTACCATCATAGCACTGTTTTCCACACAACAGAAAGAAAACATTCTCAGTCAGCTCTTGTCCAATTTGAAAATCTCCAATCTTCATATCTGTTTTCATATCATCTCATCTCCTACAGCCTATTGCTTCTGCACCAAAAATCCCTGAAGCTTTCTTTATTCAAATTTGTCTTTAAATGCAGTCTTCTGATGCTTTTTTCAGATGCGCAACAGAAACTAATTTGAACTCTCTTCTTGTACTTTCATTCAGCTAATGGATATAAAAAGAACACTTAAATTGCAAAGCTGAATTTAGGAGATTTTGTAGAAGAATCCTGTCACACTTCAGTAATTGTATATAACTAAACAATCTGCACTTGAGTGAAAACAAGTTTAATGTTCTCAATGAAAGTTAAAGCTTCCCATTCCTTAAAAATTAAAAATTGCTTTGAAAACTGAGGAGCTGTGTGAGGCACATTTTTTTGCATCTTTAGGAGTTTGGGATTTTGGGGTTTTTTTATTTATAAGAAAGAGGACCTATAAAAAAAACAAAGCAAGCAAATTCCTTGTCAGACATACATCTGTACGAACAAACACAGAGTTTGAGCACTAAGAAAAAGTTAATAAAAGACTATGCTAAGTGGTTCATAGAAGCTATAGCGTAGGATTGTCTAAATAGCTTATTTTATGATGGTAAAAAAGAAAAGGGGCATTATGCTTTTTACTTGAAATATTTGAAAAAGAGTAGTGTTTCTCAGCACAAGTCAAAATCTACCACAAATAAAAAACCACTAAACACAATGCTTATCTTTACATGCTTTCAAGGATCTCTCTGTTGAGAACAGGAGATAAAAAAGAGGTAATGTGTGTAAAATACACATTATAGATTTGATACAGAAGAAAGGAGCAGTTCCAGCATGTGAGAACAACACAGAGTTTAAAAAATCTGAAATGTCTTGAAATGGTCAATCTTTGCAAGCAGTTGGTGGTGAAGGATTTACAAGATTTTATTCTGTTATTATTTTTACATTTCTGTAACCAACATTTCAGTATTGTCCTTCATTCTAAATCAAAATTTATCCTAGTGCTAAATGTGGATGTTTGCATAACTACCATAACCCCAGGACAATGGATGATGTAGTATTACAGTCTTGATACTAAAGTACTGGATTTGCACAGAGACACACAAAAATGAAGCACAACAGAAAAGAGGCCTTTGGCCACTTGCTGTTCTTGCCTCCTCTCAGCTATCTTTCCTTCTCCAAATGATAAATCTGCTCTACCACATTATAGCAGTAACTTTTCAAAACACTCACTTTAAGATAGAGCATTTCCAAATAGAAACATCAATTCTAAGCAGAAAAGGGAAGAGAAAGAAAGGAAGATAGTCCTATGAGAGTAGCAATCCACCTGGGTTTTCATTTGTTCACTCTTGATGTGCTTTGAGATATATTGTTTAATTAATATCACACAAAGATAACAACTGTGTTCAAGTTAAACTTCGTAAAAATTCTGTCCAGAACATGCACATTGTTCATTCCCTAATTGCCAGTAAGTCTCATCAAGCTTTACAATGCAATTGGAAAAGGGACAGACTGTTCTCCCCTTCTCTGGTATGCTAGTAATTAAAATAAAAATATTTAATTGATAAAACAAATGTTTGCTATTAAGCTCTGTAATTTTAAAAAATTAAACGAGCAGCTTAGAAGCTGAACAAATATTCAGGAATAGAAATATAAGCATGAAAATGTTTTGAGGTTTTAACTATTAAATACAGGAAAACTTGGGTGGCACACTAAATTTGGCCCTGCAAACTGCTGATTGTGATCTGTTACAGGGTATATCATGATTAAAATGTTGTGCTGGTTTGAAAGCAAAACCAGCGAAGGACTCCAAGTCAGAAACACAATTTAATAAGATGAAAAGAAAATAAAAGTAAAATAAAATAAAAGTAATAGTACAAAAAAAACCTGACAGAGTCAGAATACAACCTGACACCCTGTTAGTTAGGGTGGTAGTGGCAGTCTAGATGAGCTGGTCTTGTCGAAGCAGTGATCCTGTAGAAACGTCTGGCAGCTCTTGTCTCCTCTGGAAGTCCAGTGGATAAAAGCTGCCTGTGCTGTCCCAAACCCTGGATTTATCCAGGTGGGAATGCTTGGCTCCTCCCCCTGGGCAGAGCATCTCCCAATGGGATGATCTCATTCTATGAGTCATGCAGTGGGTCCTTGATGGCCCATTAAACAGAGATAACTCCCAGAGGGAGTTATCTATGAGTCATGTGGCAAGGCATTGTTAGGCTCATTAACAGAAGATAAGGAAAACACTGCCCCACCTTGGCTCCAACGGCTCATGGGGATAGAATACAAACCTTGGGCACAATTTTACATTGTAACCTAGGACATAATCCACCCCTTATTCTATCACCATCCATCATACATTCTCACAGATACATACATATATACACAGAATGAAACCTTACACACTAATTCTAGTTCTCACTTAAAATTAGGTCTCCTTGTGGTACACAGTGGGTTTCTCCATCTTTTTGCATTACCTACTAAGTATAACTAGGTCCTTGAGCAAAAACAATTCCACGGATGGGTCTGCCTTTGCTTGAGGTGGGATTAATCTAAACAGTCTTTCTTAAAATCTCTTTTATGTGTACCACAGGGACTTTATCTACTGTGTGCAAGGGTTCAGACTGTGCAGGACCAGCTCAATTGATGGAGCCTCGGGTGCTGACAATCCAGGTGGCTTTGGCTAAGTTTATGTCTTAATTCTTGAAAGTCTCTCTGCTAAGTGCCTTCAGGGTAGTCTTAATTAGTCCATTGCACCGTTACACTTTCTCAGCGGCTGGTGCATGATAAGGGATGTGGTATATCTATTCAATATCATGTTCTTTGGCTTAGGTGTTTATAAGACTGTTCTTAAAATGTGTTCCATTATCTGACTTGATTCTCTCCGGGGTGCTGTGTCTCTACAGGACTTGCTTTTCAAGGCTCAGGATGGTATTCCGGGCAGTAGCGTGAGGCACTGGGTACGTCTCCAGCCATCCTGTGGTTGCTTCTACCATGGTCATCACATAGCGCTTGCCTTGGCGAGTCTGGGGAGGGGTGATGTAGTCCATTTGCCAGGCTTCCCCATACCTGTACTTCAACCATCGTCCACCGTACCACAGAGGCTTCACCTGCTTGGCCTGTTTGATTGCAGCGCAGGTCTCACAGTCGTGGATGACCTGTGAGATGCTGTCCATAGTAAGGTCTACTCTTCGGTCACGGGCCCATCGGTATGTTGCATCTTTTCTCTGATGACCAGAGGCATCATGGGCCTAACGAGCTAGGAATAATTCTCCCTTGTGCTGCCAGTCTAGATCCACCTGTGATACTTTCACCTTGGCAGCTTTGTCTACCTGCTCATTGTTGCGATGCTCCTCATTAGCCTGACTCTTGGGTACGTGTGCATCTACGTGTCGAACCTTCACGGTTAGCTTCTCTACTCGGGTGGCAATGTCCTGCCAAATCTCAGCAGCCCAGATGGGTTTCCCTCTGCGCTGCCAGTTGGCCTTTTTCCAGTGATTCAGCCATCCCCACAAGGCATTAGCTACCATCCATGAGTCAGTGTAGAGATAGAGCCTCGGCCACTTCTCTCGTTCAGCAATATCTAAAGCCAGCTGGACAGCTTTAAGCTCTGCCATCTGACTCGATCCACCTTGTCCCTCGGTAGCTTGTGCAACTCGTCGTGTGGGGCTCTATACTGCAGCTTTCCATTTCCGGTCAGCGCCTATAATTCGGCAGGAACCATCAGTGAAGAGGGCGTATCGTCTCTCAGTCTCCGGTAGCTCGTTATATGGTGGGGCCTCCTCGGCACGTGTCACTTGCTCCTCTTCTTCTTCAGAGGATAATCTAAAAGTCTCACCTTCAGGCTAGTTCGTTATAACTTCTAGAATCTGAGTCTCACTAGGCACCTTCTGCCAAAGGCTCCAGGACAGGCCATTGTTCCTGGATGCTGAGTAGAGCACATTCTTCACATCTGGTCCTGTCTTCACTGGGCTAAGGGCTACCGCATGAGCGATCTCCTGCTTGATCTGGGCAAAGGCTTGCTGCTGTTCAGGGCCCCAGTGGAAATCATTCTTCTTGCGGGTAACTAGGTAGAGAGGACTCACAATCTGGCTATACTCAGGAATGTGCATTCTCCAAAGGCCTATGGCGCTTAGGAAAGCTTGTGTTTCCTTCTTGCTTGTTGGTGGAGACATCGCGGTGATCTTGTTGATTACTTCTGTGGGTATCTGGCAACGACCATCTTGCCATTTGACTCCCAGGAACTGGATTTCTCGAGCCGGCCCCTTAACCTTACTTCGCTTTAATGGCAAAACCAGCTTTCAGTAGAATCTGGATAATCTCTCTTTTCTTGAAGACTTCTCCTTCTGTTTTCTCTTATACAATAATGTCATCAATATACTGGAGATGTTCAGGAGCCTCACCTTTTTCTAATGCAGTCTGGATTAGTCCGTGGCAGATTGTGGGACTGTGCTTCCACCCCTGGGGCAGTCGGTTCTAGGTATACTGCACACCCCTCCAGGTGAAAGCAAACTGAGGCCTGCACTCTGTTGCCAAAGGAATGGAGAAGGCATTGGCAATGTCGATGGTCGCGTACCACTTTGCTGCCTTGGACTCTAGCTCGTACTGAAGCTCCAACATGTCTGGCACAGCAGCACTCAGTGCTGGCGTGACTTCATTCAGACTACGGTAATCTACAGTCAGTCTCCATTCTCCACTGGACTTACGCACTGGCCATATAGGGCTGTTGAAAGGTGAACGAGCCTTGCTGACCACCCCTTGGCTCTCCAGTTTACGAATCATCTCATGGATAGGAATCACAGAGTCTCTGTCGGTGCGGTATTGCCGACGGTGCACTGCTGCTGTGGCGATTGGTACCTGTTGCTCTTCAACTCTCAGCAGTCTCACAGCGGAGGGGTCATTTGAGAGACCGGGCAAGGTATTCAGTTGTCTGATGCCTTCTGTCTCTACAGCAGCTATCCCAAAAGCCCAACGATATCTTTTTGGGTCTTTGAAATATCTATTTCTGAGATAGTCTATGCTAAGGATGCATGGGGCCTCTGGGCCAGTCACAATGGGGTGTTTTTGCCACCTATTCCTAGTTAAACTCACTTCGGCCTCCACTACAGTCAGCTGCTGGCACCCTCCTGTCACTCTAGAAATAGAAACAGATTCTATTCTTACATACCTTGATGGCATCAGGGTACATTGAGAGCCAGTGTCAACTAAAGCTGTATACTTTTGTCGGTCAGATGTGCCAGGCCATCAGATCTACACAGGCCAATAGATCTGATTGTCTTTTTCTTCTACCTGGCTAGAGGCAGGGCCCCCCTATTCCTGGTCATGGTGCATGCTACTCTCTTCCTGTAAATATGTTCTTGAGGTTCCTTCAAGAGGATCAGTCATATCGTCATTCTTATCTCGTCTGGAGTTTTGTGCTCGAGAGACTGGAGCAGCATTGACTCTAGACTAACTTCTTGTGGTAGGGGTCTCTCTTTGCAGTTCACATACTCAGGCTGCTAAGGAGGAGGTGGGTTTTCTATCCCACTTCCTCATGTCTTCTCCATGCTCCCGAAGAAAAGACTAGAGGTTACTTCGTGGAGTGTATGTTCTTTCCCGTGCTGGGGGATGCCTGCTCCTAATGGCAGAGACTCTTGTTGGCTCTGGCGAGACATGGTAAATTTCTTCTTTAATCAAGCTTCGGATTTGCTCAGCCAGCCTTGTTTCCACGGATGAGACATGGGTACGAAATGGGGCGGTGACAGTGTCCTCATAAATTCTTAGTTTATTGACTAAGACACCCACCCTGTCCTCGCTTGCCCTCTATTGCAGCGTTGCCAGGTAACGGGGGTACATCCCTGGTCCAAGCCGTGCAAATCTCAACCACATCTGTGAGGTGCACTGGACTTCATCTGGGCTTTTAGGAAATCTCTCGTCCTCCGAGAAAATGATTTCCAGCACGGCCAATTCCCTCAGGCATCGGATACTTTGTTCTATTGTGTTCTACTTTCTTTGGTGCACCTGGAGATCTTCTTTACAAAGGTATCTGCCCTTCACACTTGTTAGCAGTCGTCGCCAGAGGCTGAGAGTTTCTTGGGTTCTCCCGATCCCCTGGTCAATGACCACATCCCACGACAGCGATCTCAGTTGCCTGGCCTCACTTCCATCCAGAATGGTGTCATTGGCTGCAGCGTCTCAGACACGGAGCAGCCAGGTCAGGACGGATTCATTTGTCTGGCGGGTGAATTCCCTCCGCAGGCCACGTAGCTCACCCAGGGACAGAGAGCGAGTGATGATCTCTGGCTCTGGCTCTTCTGCTGGGTGCAAAGGTCCTGCTGCATCCTCATCAGTCACTATGCGGACTGATTTGCTCTTTGCTTTCTTCTTCTGAACAGGGGCAACTGCTACCGGTTTAGGCTGTTCCAGTTCAGTGATGGTTTGTGTGGAGATGCTGGCATTTTTGGCTTCTTTCTCCTCTGTGACAACCTGCACAGACACAGATGTTGTGGCTTTGCATGTGGCTTCTTTCTCTTCTGAGGCAGTCTGTGTGGACGTGGGCACCGTTGCCTTGATTTCGGTTCTTTTCTCTTCTGTGACAGTCTGCATAGATGCGGACACTGTTGCCTGGCTTTTGGCTTCTATTTCCTCTGTGACTGTCTGTGTAGACTCGGACACTGTTGCCTGGCTTTTGCTTCCTTTCTCCTCTGTGACAATCTGTGTAGACACGAAGGCTGTTGCTGTGCATTTGGTTCTTTTCTCCTCTGCCTCAAGAAAACGCTGCACTTTAAGCATGGTGCAGGCTGTGCAGAGAAGAGAAAGCAGGACTAACAACAACATTATGCTGTCTTTGGTATCTAGAGAGAACTCAATATTTCTAAAAACTGCTGTATCAGGCTTGAAAGACTGGAAAAAATCATTCTTTACCCCTCCCCACTGTGGCTGGGTGAGATTGTTGAGACTTCAAACAAAATATCTTAGACTAGGACAAGCAAACAAAATTGGGTACATATTCTGAATTGTGCTCATTGCCTCGGAGGTTATCATGCAATAGGCATGATAGACTAATAAAGCAATTTTAGTGCTGTACCCTGGTTCACACCAGAATATTAAGATCTGCAGATACTGCCTAATGTGTGGAAAGATATAGAGAGCTAGGTACAAGACACATGTAAACATGCTGAACATCATAGTGAACAGGTGTCTTTTTCCTAAAATTGTAATTCTGACTTTTCTCAGTACCTCATGCCCCACGTTGGGCGCCAAAAATATGTGCTGGTTTGAAAGCAAAACCAGTGAAGGACTCCAAGTCAGAAACACAATTTAATAAGATGAAAAGAAAATAAAGTAAAATAAAATAAAAGTAATAGTACAAAAAAAACCTGACAGAGTCAGAATACAACCTGACACCCTGTTAGTTAGGGTGGTAGTGGCAGTCTAGATGAGCTGGTCTTGTCGAAGCAGTGATTCCTGTAGAAACGTCTGGCAGCTCTTGTCTCCTCTGGAAGTCCAGTGGATAAAAGCTGCCTGTGCTGTCCCAAACCCTGGACTTATCCAGGTGGGAATGCTTGGCTCCTCCCCCTGGGCAGAGCATCTCCCAATGGGCTGAGCTCATTCTATGAGTCATGCAGTGGGTCCTTGATGGCCCATTAAACAGAGATAATTCCCAGAGGAAGTTATGTATGAGTCATGTGGCAAGGCATTGTTAGGCTCATTAACAGAAGATATGGAAAACACTGCCCCACCTTGGCTCTAACGGCTCACAGGGATAGAATACATACCTTGGGCACAATTTTACATTGTAACCTAGGACAAATGTGAGAAGAATTAGAAATTATTTACAACCTCTTTCTTATGCCCAGTATCTTTCTTCTCCCTCAAATTTAAAAAAAAAAAAATTCTAGACGAATTGAAAACCAATTTATACTGTTTCAAGCTCCTTCCTGGAAACCAAACATCCAAATCCTTATTTCTTCTGGATATTTTAGTTTTCTGACCCGACTTCATAAACAGTATTGTAGACACCTAGGTGCCAAGGTACCACCGACTTCCAACCTCCTGATTTTTTTTTTCTTTTTTTGGACTGAAAGAATTTAAGCTTTCAATACAGCCAGTTAAAAAATGTTTCACTATAACTTTCAGTACAACTATAACTTTGTTTTCACTGTAACTTTCAGGTAGAAAATGCTGAATTTGACATATCCCTGAGAAAAATATAAATTCTAACAAAAGAATAGCTAGAAACATGCCTCCTCTTCTGTCGGCTTCTCTGCCTGCTTCTCTTGGCCTGAAGACCATCAAGGATACAAAGGTTCCCATATTTTCTACCAGTCTGTCCAGAGGGTTGCTGCAGAGCAAAAAATCCTGAGACACCCATAGGCTGGAATTTCCAATCCAGTACCAGCCCTGGCTTGTGGACAACAAAGATACCGGGGTTTCTGAGCTCTGGACCTGAAGGCAGCACCTCTGGGACCTGCTGGGAGCTCCGGCCAACAGGCTGTCTTGTGGCCAGACAGATCCTCAAGGCTACCAGTGCTTCTGAGTGGCAGCTGACCAAACATCTGCTAGTCTGTCATACTGTGCAGCCTACAAAGTTGTGATCTTGGCATCTGATAAGTTCGTTTGTAACAAACCAAGATCCCTATCTGTATGTGACTTCCCCACATCTACTATTAGGTGTAGGAAGCCTTATTACAGCCTCAGCCTGCTTGATAAAGACAATGGCATTTTGTTGCAAAGGGCAAAACACAGTAAGTATCTGGTTTTCATTTGTGTTGCTGATGGGGTTTTGAATGATCCAAAAACAATATAAAAGAAAATGCAATAAATTAATCTTTTCTTTCCCTTGCCCCTTCACTGGGACTTGAGTGCTCTGTAAGGCTACGGATTTAACCACATTTATGAGATCATCCAAGAGAACCAGTCTGCCCTTAAAATTTGGATTTGGACACAAAATTCAGGCTGTTTTTACTTATATTTCAGTTAAAACGTTTGAACAGCAGAAGACTACATATACTCTAACATCTTGGATCCAGAAATCCTGACTCATTCTGTATGAATTATCTACCAACCAAATCTGAAGGGTAAAATCAAATAAACAACTGTTTATTAAATAACAGATTACTTTAAACATTATCATATAAACTGGTCCAAATAAGCATGAAAAGAAGCCTTACAGTCAACCATTGTATCTGTTGTAATGTGAGCAACACACAAACAGCTAAAAAGAGTAGTAAAATCATAAGTTTCTGAGCGCAGGCAGCATACCAGGAAAAACAGAGTGGTTTCTTAAGCAAAATAAGCTTTGAAATGCAGTAGAAGTACACTGTGCTGAAAATGGATGAGAAGCTGGTGAGGTGTCCAGTAATGATGCATTTAAATAAGCAATTTGGCTAGAATTTGCAGTCATCTGTGAGTAATTCATCAAACTGAGCAAAGCAGCTCAAAAGAGTACACTGGCTAAAAACTGTCAAACATTTTTGCAGTGATAAATTCAAAGTCTCCCTCAGTTTCAGTTCTTTTACTTCTAAATCCATAAAATCAGTGAGAACATTCCAGTACACTGCCTAGGTGACAGCTGATCATAGACTGTATTTTTCCTCAAGATACTCCTGAACAAAAACCATAAAATTGTAAAAGACTTTCTTCTTTCTCTGAGAAAACAAAACAAACACAAAATACAACTACTTAAGTGCGGCACATGTTCATATTGAGACAGTACACTCTGAACACATCCTGCAAAGTACAATCAGGGCCCAAGATCAGGCACACTTGCTTATCCCACAAGACATACATTCTGTCTCCAGCAGCCTTTACACAGCCTGTATCATAACACAGTCTTCATGTATTAACCATCCAAAACCCAAAAAACAAAGAAACAACAGCAGCAATGGCCTCTTCATTCCTTCTCCCATGCGACACTCTACAGATGCCTAAAAGGGATTTCCAAGCTTCTTTTGGATGAAATTCTTGCACTGTAATCACACTGGTTGGCTTTGATTTTTAAATATTTTCAATTCTAGCCTTATTGATGAGAAGAAATGGTTTGTGCTGGAAGGGAGTTTCAAGCATCATCTAGTCCAACCTCCTGGAAATGAGCATGGACATCTCCAACTAGATCACGGTCAGAGACCCATCCAATGCTGCAGAAGGCCAATAAACTCTAGCTAGTTATAAAAGAACTCACTCTGTAAGACAAGTGTGAATAGCTTTTACACCTTATCACTGTCCTGTGATCAGGAAAAGCACATTTATTGCTATGAACTTAAGAGTCCAAGGCCCCTACTGCATCTCTAATTACAACACACTTTTATTTACACTGCAGGGGTTATTGTCCTTAGCCAGCATGCTTACCTGGAACATGATGGTAAAGAGCAACTTATTCCAAGCATTTAAAAATTGAGTCCCTTCTTTTCAATCTGTAGCTTAGCCCCCATAAATAGGCTTTCACCCAAATACAAAAACCTCCAATTTCCAGCACCCTTTCTTTACTATGATGCAACCTTTCGCTATCTCTCAGTAATGCAGCTAACCAAAAAATATCCTATTCCCTCATGCCAACATAAGCAGACTTGGCTCAAATTTGTAAAGCTCCCTTCTTTCCACTAAATTTCTCAAACGCAGCTTCCAGAAAGGGAATACCATCATCCTTTTACTGTTTATCTAGCTCATGTAACAATTCATTTTAAAAACCTCAAAATTTAACCCTTGAAATTAAAGCATTCCAAATGCTTAAAACCAAAATCTTAATGTCCTACCCAGCATGGAAAAGTCTGAAAAAACTGTCTCTACTTTGTAAAGCCCATGGATGCCTTAGTTGCTGAACCTTTCCTCAAAATACAGAACAAGGAGAACAAAGCACATATTGACATGTTCAAAGTATTTAGTTTAACAAAGCCGAATGATTCCACATAAGAAAGTTCTAGAATATTTCACTTATCAGCAGAACAAAAAGGCATTGCTCAGTATGTCATGGGTGAGATATGTTGTAAGATTAAGACAAAATTAATTTTCTTAATTAGAAAACACCAATAAAAACTTTCCACTTTACAACTCTGAGGACAGAATATTGAAAAGGCCCTAAAGACTATTCATCAAAAGACTTTGATTTGTTTTGTTGAAGTAAGCATTTAGATTGCTGAATCCATGTAAAACTGATAAAAGAATATTGACGTTAGTGAGACAGAACTCACATTTGCACTAAGAAATAGTTTCCTGATCTAGAAAAAAAATATATCATTAATTACTTTTCTTCCCAGAATAAGTGTGAAAAAACTTTTACTAACTTTACCTGGTTTGACCAGGTAAAAAGTAGTGATCATTGCAATGATTTAAAAGGGAAGTAAATATATATGTATAAAAATAAAAATATGCATTCTGAAACACATATATGCTACTATAGATTTTCAGACACTATTTCAAATAAAGTAAGTTCTACTAATGCAATCTATATTGCAGCATAGAGGCAGGATGAAAGGAGCCTGATATAGCACCCCTCAACAGCTACTTTTTAAAAAGTTGTATTTGAAATACAGGAAATGAAAGAAGTGGAAATTAATATAATCTTAACTCACGATCAACAGATCATGAGTTAATTCTACTAAAATGTGACTACTATTGTGTCAAAATGAACAAACTTCCTTCAGTGTTCTGGTTAAGTGAATTAAACTTTTCTTGATATATCTCACTTGAGGCTCAAGAATCCATTACAAATGTTTAAACCAAGACTGGATAACATATGTCTTGTGGCTTTTTCATATTATCATTTTAATTTTAAAAATATCTCAAAAGGTAAAAAAGCAGTGAAGATGAAAGTATTTCTATTAAAAGAAAAAAAGAAAGTAACCCTGCACAATTTAATTAGCTGAGAAACCAGAGCTCAGTTAAAAATTGTAAATATAATAAAGATTATTGCTCAGCCACAGAAAAAAATCTCCCAGCATGCCTTTGAAGAAGGATATTTAAAATCACCAAAAGATCAATTCTATTTGCAAGGATAACTATGAAAGGTAATAGAAAGCATTGGCAAGCATTGTTCTCATAATAAGCCAGCAAAGTACCACGGATAAATTAATACAAAGTGTTAAGGCTTTAGAGACTATGGCTCTCCCAAAACACAGCTCAATCACATAAAGAAAATTAACAGAGGAAGGGCATAGCCAAGACTCTGAAAAAATACAGTCCACAAGTTAATATGCAAACGTTTTTTACGTTTCCGTGTTAGTGAGTGCTCAAAATTCTCAAAATACTTTTCAACAAAAGCATTCTTCCTCAGCGGCTCCTGTTAATCTCCCGTTAAGGCAACTCATGTGCTAACTCCTCTTCACCAGAATTACAGCCTGTATGGACTTGCTGAGCCATGCACAGAGGAATGAAGCAGGAGAACTTTAGCAATCTTACACCTGGTCCTAAAAGGAGTATTTTAAGAAGGCTAGTGCTCTCTTCCACATTTTCCTATGGAAAGTTAAAATGGAAAGAAATATGACAAAAGAACACTCTTTAGCTCTGTATGTTTTGAATTTTCACAAAGCTTAGTTAGTGCAGTTCCAATGTGCCACTGGTGTCTCAGGTGCTTTTAGACTATGCCTCAGGCAATGAAAAATAATGTACTTATGTAATGGGATCTTGGTTATGAAGTGAGGGACCTGCCAACAGTCTCTTGGAATGGTTCAGTGACAAGTGTTCACGGATCGGAAAACCTCTGCAATTAGTAAAAGTTGTCCATACTTTGATTTCTTTGGAGCTCAAAGATGAACTCCTGCAGAAAGCTACTGTCTGAAAAATCCATACAGAACTGATAGCCAGGAGGCCAGACTAGATGACAGTTCTCAGGGGCCTGAAAATTGTTCGAAGATACATGAATAGATATGTGAATGAACTAGAACAATGTGTTATTGTTTATGCTGTATTCACACATTTGCATTCCGGCACATATTTGCAAACACTCCAGCTGCATTCACTATGTTAACACTCAGTGTGGCAACCAGTGGAGTTGTTAGTGAGAGCAGCCTGGAGAAGCTGCATCTTGTGATTTGAAAAGAGTATATATTTATCCCAAGGAATCAAGAATGCCTCCTTTCAGGGCTGAACTGAATTGATTGTGTGGGAAAAGTTCCCTAGAGATGAACAAAAATGCCTCCATGTCACGGAATTACTAATAGCCTACTGGCATATATGACAATGAATCCTGAAAGTATAGCAATGGGTAAATGAAAGGAGCATCTCAGAATGAAACCCCAGGCAGGTCAGCTTTAATTTGTGAAGAGTAACCTCAGTGCTGGGAAAAGCCCCTACTTACCATACCTATTTAAAAATCCAAATTTTGTCAGGTGAAGAGCCTAGGTGTTCTGTGCCCAGAGCTGTTAGAGCATCTGCAGAGGCTGTGTAGAGCATGTGAAGACAGAGCAAGGCATGATTCCAGAAATTCAGAATTAAAATCCTGTAGTGGAAGCCGAACACATTAAATCATGCACTTTCTGGTTTCTAGAGTCTTTGTATTAGCTATTCTCTACATCCTCAAAAACTACAGAGCACCAATGAATAATTTTAACCCCATGTTAGTGAAGCTTTTATTCATTTATTTCCTTGGTCTTCAAAGCAACAGATTTCCTGGCAGACCCTTAATTCAGAGGCCTAATCCTCCTTTCCATTTATGTGAATTCTTTGAGGAGATACTTCTGAATACAGAATGCTCTAATTACCCTTTTCTTTGCCCTTACATCATCCTCCCATTTCTCTGCTGTTCAGCAGAGCCTGGTTCACACTCTTGAGGTATTCTCCCAGAAAGAGAGATCTTAGTAAATGTATGGAGAACTAAAAAGCAGAGGATGCAAGAATAGCAAAGAACTAGCTTGCAAAAAGGCTATAATTAGAAGGTTGTGAAAAGCAGGGATCAGAAGTACAACAGGAAGATGGATAAAGGCAAGGCTTATGCCTTATGAAATCCGCACTTTGTATTTTGCTCTTACAAGTTCATTATGCAGTTTGGGGCAATATGCTTAAAACTGACCCATGCCCAAAATTATCCTGTGATTTGCCTGTGTTTAAGCTGCTATTGTTACAGTTTACAAGCAACTACAGAAATAACCCAGTCACCTTATCAAGCTTTGGAGAAGGCCCAAACTACCCAGCACTCCTTTGATTCAGAAAGCCTATATATTGACAAATATAACATTATCACTGATATCTTCCTTCTTTAAACCTAGAGTTCCACCAGTAATAATAAAGGATATGTTCTGTAGGACCTAGCTTCTAACAGGCAATGACTTCAGATGCTCTTCTTTGGATGCAACAGATGTGTCTAACCACCTGTGACTCAGTGTATGAACTGTACATGAAAACCAGAGGCACATTTGTAAAATCCTGTTAGCCAAAACACTGAGCATCACATGTGAACCCACCTCTCCCTCCCAGTATGGGGATCACGCAACCAGCAAAAGGCAACTTTCTGTGTTCCAGGAGGAAGATGCACACTGATGGTGATGGCTTCAGCCTCTGATATTTGTCCCTGCCGTTCAGAGAAATCACAGGCATGCATGAGGGGAAAAAATTAATCAAGTCCCTTAAGAGCACAAAAATAAATCCTACCAGATGATTTCCACTAGACTTGTTAATGTCTGTGCAGGAAATCTGGCAGACTGTTGATCACTCTTAGGACGTGACCAGCTATGCGGAACCATCAAATCTCAGAACTTAAAAACTCCTGAGAGGAACCAAACAGGTGCTGTAAGGATTTTATTTTTGCCTAAAAAGGGGAAAGTATTTGGTACCCATATATATTAGAAGCAGAAAACTCTACCTGTATTTCACAACTTACTTTAGAAGTAAAAATATTGCAGGCATTCTCACTAAAAAAACCCACAACATAACCCACATGTAAATGTGAACTGGCAACACTACTTCACAACCAAAATTCTATCCAAATTGTGTATTTTAGAATATTCAGGGGAAGCAAAACAAAAAGTACCCTAACTACCAGCAAGTTGGTATTCCATAATATTAATTACTATAATAACATTCAAATAAATACATCAAACAATGATAACACAGGCACAGGGAAAATTATTACTTTGTCAGTAATTTGGTATTGTTAGACTTCACCACTTCTGACCTGCACAAATCGTGTGCTATTTAGAAAATATATTAAAAGAAAGTATCTCCCTTAGTTTTCTTCCACAGCAGATAATGCTTGTACTTGAACAATAACAAGAAACAGCTGGAATCAGTTCAAGCAGTAGCTTGGGTTGCAAACAGAGAAAATGCAGCTTCTTGTTACATCAAGCAATTCCTGTTGCAATTTTAATAAATACTTTAATTAGCGAAAAAACCCACCAACATCTAAGTTGCCGTATGAGGCTATTATATTCTTCCTGTTTTGTACACTATAAAAGTATTTGGAAATCAATATGACTCAAGCAGCACACAAAGTACTGAAAATAGAAACACCAGTCGCTCAGCAGGATACAGCTTCCTTGAACTTTCAAATGAGAATAGTTAAGAAAGAATAATTCCTGTAAAATATGGCACTTTCATCCAAACGATAACTTCTTTTATAGAGCTTCCAGAAAACTTTTATAATTACCATTATAAAATAGCATTAGGGAAAGCAGTATTCCACTTGGCCAGCATAAGGGACACAATTCTAGAAAAAGACTACACATAAAAGCACCTACCCAACCTTATGTCCTTTGAAGATTACTGTCCTTTTGTAAGTCACATAAGACACATTATGAAAATGCAAAACCTGCCATCAAAATGCAATTCATTAAGGAAATGTTCATTATTTTTCTCACTCTCTTATTCTTCCATTCAATTTGGAGAAATTTTTCTGTTCCCAGAGTACTTTTCATTTACTTCACAATACCAACTGCTTAAGTAAAGTTGTCTTTTTAGAGCCATCCCTACGGTCCTGGCTACATTTCTGTATCACTCAGTCTTATCCAATTCTCAGATTTGGTCACTACATTTCAGAATGTCAGTAATAGTCTAAAATTCACCTTTATTAAAAAGCTTCCATCAAGAAGATTTGATTCATCATTATAGCACCATAAAGCTACATATGGCTTGGAGGAAGATGAAAATCCCAGAGCCTAAGTTTACTCAGTGGAGGCTTAAGAGCTGCTGGGTGGCTAAGACAGAGAAAGAATCACACAAAAAGGGACACTCAGGCTTGCTGAGGCAGGAACAGCACTGTATTTATGAAATACTGTTCCTACTGCTTTATCCCATGAACTTGGATGCTTTTCTTGACAGCTGGATTGCAGCTAAAGCCATGTATCATGGCTGGTACATTAGCCATGCACCTCTCCAGCTACTTGGAGGAACCACAATGGGGATGCCAAAGGAATTCAGAAACAGAAATTTCTTCACACTTTGGCAAGGGACACAAAAAGTAGGATTTCTTGGATCTCCATTTTCATTGTATCACATAGCCCTTCTCATAAAACATTCTTAGAAAGGTGGTCAGTGTCTAAGGAAAAGTTAAATGGCAACAGACACCAATCATTCATTCCACACAGGTAAGTTTCTTTGGATTTGCACCCCATTGCATCTTTTATCTTCACAACTAAAGAGGTATCCTTTTCAAGAACAAGTAGCAATAGTACTTCATCTACTCAGTCTGCTTCAGCTTCTTTAAGATCACCCCATAATGTTAAATTATAGTTTTGCCCTCTAGCCTCAGTTCAGATTTAAATAAAACAAAATATGTCATGAGAATCATGGGACCTACACGTTGAAGTGCACAGTGAAAGCTAATTTAAGTGCTAGAAATTACGTGAAAAGGTGATCTTGAGTTTTATGGATATTAAAGAAAGGCTTTATTTCTGAACATAACAGCTTCATAAAGGTAAATTTGTGTTTCTTAACAATCCAGCTCTTAATATCCATAATATCATGTCAATATACAAAACGTCAAGAATAAAGAATACAAAGAAATGCTGAGAATAAAAAAGGAAACCATTCAGAGGACATTGGATACATTATTTTAAAACTAAAATAACTGGGCTATATTTGTCATCCACGTTCTTCTCAGTAAGATGGTAGGGTAAATCTGAAACACGCTTAAGAATTCCCTAAACATTATGATATCCATGAAATACATATGTGCTAACATATCTTTATCTTGTAAGAGGAGTTCTTGTAACACTATTGTTCACAAATGTCACTTCTGTAAAATTGCCAGCCTGACATACAGCCTGTTGTCCTAAGACCAAAAATAACTTCTTTTGTCTATACTTGAAGTAAATAGTTTCAATCACATTTCAGTTAAATAGCTTGACTTCTTTATTTAGACTGCTTTTTCAATCTATTTCAAGTGGACTTTACATACTGATCCATTTACTAAAGATGAAAAAAATCCTAAACAACAACAGAGACACCTAATACTGTTCATTTATTCAGTAATTTCAGAGAGAAGAACTGAGTCTCTGTACGTCTCTGGTAAGTCAATACATGTTCACACATAACTAGAATTTTATCAAGAGAGATGTTACCCAAAGACCTTTTTTTCCTGAAAATATAGCAAATCCATATTTTCAGAAGATCATTTTAAAAAGTGACAAAATGTGCAAGAACTCAACAGATGCATTTTCTATTGCTGCAATACTATTGTATGTTAATGACAGATTTCAATACTCCAGGACTTCTAACAGCTAATAAACCACTTTTATCAAAGTATGTATCTATTTAACATTGTACTTTGCTTAAACTAACGATTCAGGTGACCCTGAAAAGTGCTTTGAAGTTTATGTATTTAGTATGCAAGATTCCCTTGCTTTCAGGCATGGAATTAATCTCACCATCCAACAAGATGTACCAACAAGAGTACAAAAAAAAAAACAACCAACAAACAAACGAAAGAAAAATCACAAGCAAAACAAAACTTAACAACCCAGAAAGTATAAGTCATTTTTCTCAGTACTCTGTAGTGGTGCGTTTTCAGTTTATATATTATATTTACATTTGTATTGTTAATGTTTTATATATTGGATTGTTCCTTGTTCCCCCCCCCCCCCCCAGTTTCCTCCCTACTTGGTATGTACCCACATGTTAGCCCAGAGACTGTTTTATGTCAATCATTTGTATCCCTTGCCTTCCAGTCCTGTCACTCTCAGGGAGGCCTCTCCCCGGTTCCAGAAGGTTCGGGGGAGGTCAGCCCATGATTGGGCCAGGCTCCAGGAACTCCCTCCTTCCTCCTATGATTTGTTCCCTAAACTGTCTCCTCCCTTCCTTGGCCACACCTGTCTTGCATGTTATTGGTCACTCGTCCTGTACACTCCTCCCCTCTATAAAATCTGCCTCCCAGGCAGAGATCTCGGCTCTGCTGGGGCAGTCTCTGGAGGGCACAGTCCTCTGTCAATAAAGCCTTCTGTGACACCCCACCAGAGTCCTCCTTTCTTCTCTCGCTGGGCCGCCTTCACCACCGGGTGGATCTCGCTGGCCAGCCTGCTGAGACCCTACCGAGGTCTGAGATGGTTTCTTGCCAGGGCAGCTGGGACAGGCTAAGAAGTAGCCAGAGGACAGACAGGGAAACACGCCTCAGTACTCCAGTGAAGTGATGAATAGATAAACTTTAAGAAAATACAAACATAAATTCCCCAATGCAATTTTGAGGCAGATGGAGTAATTTTTATCTTCTGACCCTGGTTGCTCCAACTCAACAGAATATACAAATCAAATCATTTTCAAATATCTGAGTAGTCCCATGAAAGGAAACTGAAGTATCACAGGTGTAACTTGTACCGTATGTAAAAAGTCTGTTGGATCAAAATTCCACACAGTAACATGTAAGAACAACACTGAAATCTTATTGAATAGTTCAGAACTTGAAAGGCAAAACATTGACATTTTTTAAAAACGCACCAGGAAAACAACCAAAAATCTGAGAACTTTATGGCAGTCAAAGAAAACAGATCTTTCATACTGCTGAGTATGTAATTTTCTTGGAGAAGAAAACAAAGCAAAACTTGGAAAGGTAATGAACTGATAACAATTAAGTCCTTAATAGGCTATGCACCTGTGTGCACACACTTGTGTGGTCCAGGTAAGATAAGGCATTTATGACTTCTCTTTCTTAAATGGACTCTCTTTGCCAGATAGTATGTAAACTCATTCTATATATAGCTTTTCATCATTTACAGAATCCTCTACATCCTGCTCTTAAGAATAGCAGGGAAGAAATTATCTTTGATACCTCTGCTGTTTTTTCCAAAGTTAGAAGTAAACAAATAAGAGGTTCAGACTGCTAGGCAGTAAGAACTCTTAACACTGACTACACAGATGACACAAGTTTTACTATCTATAAAGTACAGGACAAGAGCAGGAACGCAGCCACTGAATTGCTGGAATACTCTGCAAACCACAGCACAGGGTACCAGTAAGACCTCATCAGAACTGAGACAGGAAAATCCGGTGGTCCATTTGCAAAAATATGATTCAAGTTGGCAGAAAAACAGGAAAAGGATGCTAGGGATTTCTGGGAATGGAAAGCCTACCTACATTAGCAACAAAAGTAGCCTGGCTTGCATAGGACTGCAATACAATGGCAATTAGGAAATAAAATTGCTCTTTAAATGTCAGAGGAAGCATTACAGAAAAGTCTTAGGATGAAAGATAACTCTTACACATACACAAAAATAAGGGGGGAAGACTTTGAAAAGAGATCAAATAAAAAAGTTCATTGTTCTCAGAGCATAGATACTGGTCAAAAACTTAGTTGCCATAGCAAAGGTAAAACACTCAAGTACAATAAAGTTACATATAACAATCACACAGATGAAGATGTCTTTCAGTTTAATTCCATACCTGTTGTTTTTCTCCTTAGATGACACTTTGTTTTCAATATCAAAACCTAAAATGGTATGGCTTAGAAGGAACTCTAAAGATTATCTAGTTTCAAGATAACAAGTCCCCTGCCATGGGAAGGAACTTTCCACCAGCCCAGGCTGCTCAAAGCCCCATCCAACCTGACCCTGAACATCTCCAGAGAGGGGGCGCCCACCTGTGCCAATGCCTCATCACCCTCACAGTAAAGAATTTCTTGGTAATTTCTTATATAAATCTACCTTCATTCCATTTAAAACCATCCCCACTTGTCCTGTTGCTACATGCCTTTGTCAAAAGTCCTTCTCTGGCATTTTTATAGGCCCTGTTTGGGTACATGAAGGCTGCAGTGAAGTCTCCCTGGAGCCTGCTCTTTTCCAGGCTGAACAGCCCCAGCTTTCTCAGCCTTTCTTCATAGAAGAGGTGCTCCACTTCTATGACAATTTTTGTGACTCTCCTCTGCATTCACTCCAACACGTCCATGTCCTTTCTGTGCTGGGACCCCAGTGCTGGATGCAGCTCTGCAGTTGTGGTCTCACCAGAGCAGAGCAGAGGGACCAAATCCCCTCCCTCGCCCTGCTGACCACACTGATTTTGGTGCAGCCCAGCATACAGTTGGTCTTCTAGACTGCATCCAGCTTCTCGTCCAGCAGCACTCCCAAATCCTTCATCTCTGGGCTGCTTTCAACCCATCTTCTACCAAGCCTGTATTTGTGCTTAGGTATTTATATGTCAAAATATTTATATGCCAAAATAGATTCATGTAATCAGCATAAACATTCACAGACATTGCCATACCAGCTGCAGCAGTAAATATGCTTAAGTACCATGGCCTTAATTATTACAGTATATTATTTTGCTATGAAAATAATCAAATGCTATACTAGTAGCCTCTAAGATGAACTTATTTCACTATATGATTTAGTAACTTTTGAATCTGATTACAAAACCAGAATAACAGTAACAAAAATTGCAGGTCTTGAATAACTGGGGGCAGGAGGGAAAAACATGACTTCGGTAATGAATTTTAAAACCTGAGTCATTAGTATTTTAAACATAGAAAATGGAAAAAGGTCAGAGAGGTCTAAGTAACCCCTAACTATATACCAAAGTCTCCAGAAGATTCCCTTTCAGACTAGGTGTCAGGACATATATCCGTTAGCAATGAGAAGTGTAATTCCGACATCTGAACTATTTTAGATCTAATGAATCAGTAGGTGAAATACATTCATTGTTGATACACCAGCCAACACTTCTCCTCTGGGAATGGCATACAAAAAGCTGAACAACTCCTTAAATATCCACTGTTGAGTAAAACTTTCAGAACTAAAATATAAAGTATTGTTCAAAATAGCAAGGCATCACAAAATGAAACCACAAGTGTAGCAGCTGTCATAATAGAAACTCATATGACATCTCTTTGCTGTCAGTTTCTGTGAAGAAATACAAACTTTCAAGACCAAGATTTGGATAATAATCTTCTTATTGGATTGACTAAGAGTGGATCCTCTTAGCCATTCCTGTCTCTCCAATTCCTGTGTATATTTCCCTGCTCTGTAACAGTGGTATTAATCTTTCTCTCACACTTGTGCCCACAGTAATTGGTAATGCAAATAATTTCCATAAACCAAAGGTTTGAGGTGTCACATAAATCATTCCATTATGGGGACAATCATACATGTTCTGAATTGTAAAATTCAGCAGTTCTAAAAAGGAGCATACTTCAACTTGCTTCTGAAAGAAGTAAAAAATCTTTGCAGCATAATTACTAATAAAAAATTATAATCCATGCAGTTTCTGTGGGGGTTATTACTGGTAGAGTATTTAACCTACGTGCTGCTACTGGAAGAGACACAAGAGACTGTGACAACAACCTCTGTAGATGAGATCAAGCATTCCTGCTTGCCAGCAGAAGCCAACTCCTCATCCAGCAGCAGCATTCAGCTGTCTGGCCTTGGCACAGTATACAGCAAGGTCATGATAACCCTCATGCCTGCAGCAACAGGCAGCAGCACCACCTGCAACAGCCCCTCCCCAAGATACCAGGCTGTGCTTTACTGATATTACAAGAGTTATGTGTTTTCAGAAACGGCAATAAAAGCTCTTGTGACAGCAGGATCACAGTTTAACATACGACAATGGACTCAAGTTAAAAAGGAGGAATTCAGGATAATGCTGCTCTTCAGTTATTTTGAAGATAAATATGTAGAATCCAAAGACTCATGGAAAACAAAAAAAAGAAAACAAACAACAGACCATTGATTACTCCAAAAGTGAAAATTCCAGTCTGCTTCAGAATTAGCCTACACCGTTGAATAAGATCAGTCCATAAACATTCACCATTAAATATACTTAAGAAAGATATTATTTGTCTTCAGCTTTGTCAGGAAAGTGTTTAACTCCATCCTGATGAGATGTCCAACAGCAGTGTGTAATAAAAGATAGTTAAGAACTAAAAAGACGAAGATGTGATTTTTAAAACAGATACTGCTCTGAGAGACAGACTAAGACTCCATTTTGCAAATTAAACATGTAGAATAGTAGCATGCGGATAAGTCTGTTCACCATTCTTTTAAATGTTTCATATGGCCTTTTAGGCCAGTGTTTTCATTGCCTTTAATGAAAGAACATGAAGATTGAAGAGAATAACACCTCTTATTAACCTTCAAAAAAACCAGAATTGCACCGTTGATGGCATTCAGGGCTTAAGAAAATTCAGAACCTAGCAGCTGTTACAAATGATAAATTGTAAGTTATAAACCAGCATACCTAGATATTTCCTGGGAAACGAAGTATATTCAGTCTCAAATTTCAGAACTGATTTGAAACTAAAAATGGGCCAGAGGCATATGTCAGTTTGTTTGTTTGCTTTATATTTTAATTCATTTACTTACTTAAAATCTGTTTTTCATGTCAACAAAAGCTTGAGGGGCAGGGGAAGAACTTCCAGTAAGTGAGTTTATTTTTGCAATAAATACCATCTTTATTCTTAACACAATTTACTCATATAACAATGCCATTGTTTCTTTATCCTCCCCTCAATACTAGTCTCTGAAGTGCTTATAGCTAGATAACAAGCTTTAAAGGCTAGGAAATTCAAAGAGTTTGTAAGAGGGGAAGAAAAACAAGGCTATTTGACTTTTCAATAAAAGTATGGTATTCAGATTTTTTTTTCCATGTAAAAAAAATTAGCAATTTTATATTCTCACATAATCCTGTGCTCATGGTCACAGACAAGGCAACATGATAACTATTAGGCAGTGTAGTATCTTATTGTAATTAAAATGAAAACTCCAAACACAATTACATTTTGTTTTTATCCAGATTAAGTTAATCTGTGTTTAACAGTGTGCCTTACCCACCCACACAGGGTGCTGAAGTGATCTTTTTCAACAGAAGTTTCTGACAAGGAATCAGATAGAATAACATTTACGCTGACATGTCTCAGACATTTGACTGGTACAAACATGAGTAGCCAAAAATGACATGTGCCTTGTAACCATTGTTTCATGAATATCACTTCTCCATGGAAAAAAATCTTGTAAAGTTAATACAATGCTGTACACAAGTGAATTCAACTGCATATTAATTTTACTGTGACTAACAAATCTGTATCACTGGTTTTGCTTTAGACTTACAATATATCTGAAGTGCAATCCAGGAAGATACTTACACAAGCAATTTCCACCCTTACTGCTTTTTCCCTCCTTCATGCAGTATCCATATAACATACAAACATTTCATCACTTTTATTTTCCCAAGCTTCCTGCCATAGAGCATCATTCTAGTCACAGCAGACAAGACCTGCACAGGACGCAGAAAAAACTAGATGCTCTGCAAACTGTTAGACTGATTCTGTTTAATATTTTTAATGACAATTTGGTAGTATGACAATAATGACAGATTTACATGTACATGTATTCATCCTTTTACATATATTTCTTTGGGAAATGGGATCTGAAACAGAACCCAAGGAATAGATTCAAATGTTCCTAGGAAAAAAAAAAAGCTGTATTCTTCTCCATAAGCTCTGGCCCCAAGATTAAAAAGAGCCATCCTTGCTCCCATAAAAATGAATGAAGAATTCTCTGATCTTCCTAAGCCAGCTTTTGTTCTTTTCAGAGACTTTCCAATAGAAAGATTTGCATTACAGTCTTCTTTCCTGAAACATTTTCATTTTCTCATTGGGAAAAAAAAAAAGTCTTAGATTTTTCTTTTCTCTATAAAAGAGTGACCTCTGCAGTCAGACTCTGCAGAGTCTTTAATGCTCTTCTTTAATCTCTTTTTCAGTGTCACAGATTTTGGGAGGTAGGGGTGAGGGGGATGGAAAAGAGCGGAAACAGGAAGAAAAACATTAAAAAAGCAATCAACCTCTCAGAACTCTGATATCAAGTGTTTCAAATGCAGATAGTTCCCCTTCCTTTTCTATTGCTACAGAATGAAAAACGGTCCCAGATTTGGAGGAAACAAAAACAAAGCCACTGCCAACAAAGGAACCATGCCACCAGCACAGAAAGAAATTTAATGCTGAAATGTTCAGAGGTGACCCCTTTCTGTAGAAAAGGATCCTGAACCTACTTCAGACCACTAATTGAATCAACAGTGGGATGATGCTGCCCCCTCTAGTGCATTAACAGAAGTGCTGCATACAAGGCACAGAGGGTTTTTTGTTTAGGGTATTTTATTTGTAGAAGAAAAAGCATCAGCTGTGTCCAATTTCAGTTTGTTCACTTCAAATGTGCACAAACGGAAATGAATTCAGGGAGAAGCAGCAGCATGAAGTAACTTTCAGAAAACACCACAAACTAAAAAACTGAAAAAATAATCTGTTTATAATAAAAGAATTGATCAAGGACATGTATCTCACAATTTGATACATTCAGAAGACTCTTAAAAGAGAGATCTGTGCTCCATGGCCTTTCTCATGGTAAAACTTCAAAACAGAACAAACTGCAGCCAGAGAGATTTAGTGTCAATATCCATAGAGCTGGAAAGAAAATTTGCCCCAGTAGAATGTATAGAAGAAACTTAAGCATCTCTGCCACTGGGAAATGCAAACAACAGTTGAGAATTAAGCCGAAAAAGGCTTAAGCATGAATTTCCATGAATTTGCTTTCACCCTCCAGCTCATCACTTCTACTGTAAGTTCAAAAAGACAAACACAGGTAGTGTGGTAGTCAGGCCAGTGATTATTCCTACTTGCCGCTTTCTCCATTTCACTGAGAGAAGTGTGCATATGTAGCATAGCTTCCAGTACAACTGGGGCAGTTATCACAAGTATTTTCACATGCAGCCCAAAGACTCTATCTTGTTGCTTAGCATCACTTCAGGCCAGACCACTACATGTTGCACCCAAAACATGTGCAGCCAGCTTCTCCTGTATCTAGAAAAACAATTATCAGTAAACTTTCTTCAGTAATGCAGAATTAATGCAAATCCAGCAGCATTGTGCAGGATCCTGTTTTGCATCTCCTTCCTTACACTTTTCCATCTAAGCAGGCAACACAAGAAGCCTTTCCAGATTTAGAGAGTGGGTGAAGATGAAAGGGATTTTGGAGAACATACAGTTCAAAGGCCCTGCTCAACATTTTACACTGTCAAAAATTGCTTGATCTGTGTGTTCAACAAGTTTGGTCACTTTCAATCTGATTGAAAATCTGGATCTGCCATAAGGGAACAGTAAATAGAAGTTTGCTGAATAAATTAAGGATTCAGTTAATAAATCAGAAATTATTTATTAATATGCCTTATGAAGAATTGAGGCATTATGAGAAATTTATTTTCCCCAAATCAGTATGCATTTTCATATGTACCATAACTTCCAGTTGCATTTTATTAAATGAATGACCAGCAGCTAAAAGAAAGAAAAACAAACTATACTGTTGTAACTGCATAGTGAAAGCAAATAATAAAACAATACATTTCTTTTACATTCCAACAAAACACTGTGAAAAAGCAGCACCACAAACAGTTATAGTCACAAGCTGTTTTTTAACATCAAGATCATTCCAATACTATAATAATCATCTGAGCTTAAGGAGCCCATCTTGCAAGTATAGGGATGTGCAATGCATGAACTGATCATAAAATAAAAGTGTTAACTAGGCATTTATTCACTATTTTGTTTCCCACACATTGTACACAGGCCACGAAAAAAACCACTACAGAATTAAAAAATAATAATAAAAAAAGATTCTAGAGGTTTTTCTAGTTGTAACTGACTGGAAGTTGAAGAGCATGCACTTTCACTATTTCTTGAACAGCAAGTGTTGGTATACAACATTTTGTCCTAAGCAAAGTAGTCTCTGCTCCTGGAAATGAAAACCTTGCTTTTGCAAGAACTGGTTACAACTGAATAATGAAGAAAGTCTAAAGATAGTGTTTTATAAATCTACTCAGGACCAAAATGCTGCAAACACAATGGTTTTCATCAATCAGAAATTAGAGATCACAAATGTAACTTGGATTTCTATCAAATCACCATTCAGTTTGCAATACAGCTGAGCTGCTTCTTCATTCACTCAGCTTCTATTTTTTGTTCTCCCATAATACTCCTCTACCTGAGGATGTCCCTTGATATTTTACTCTCTCTCCTATATCATGTCTTTCTACATCCCAGGGTCTAGCTGCTGAAATTTTCAAACTTTTGGTCTAAATTACCAGTCAATTCACACATTCTGTCTTAAGTGATTAAAACATCTAAACAGTGCCTCTAAACATGTAAGCTGTCCAGTCACATCAGTAAGACCACAACAGTCAGGCATCACTAGAAATTCCATTAGACTTTTAAGAAAGACTGGGGGTTTTTAAGTCCAACAATATAAACTTCTATTGTATTTGGTTAGCCAACTTATATTTTAGGTACCTCTATCAGTGCAATATAATTGCAAAATTATGTTAAGTAATGTCATGCATTTTAAGCACTGGTCTCAAATCCAAAACAAAGACAAGGCAATGTCAGAAAATGCCAATGCACAGATTATAAAGGAATAACTATTTCTGCTCTATATAAAATGCTATCTATAATTTATTTGGGTTTTCAATTCTGCAGGGAGAGACTTTCACTTTTAATTAAATTTATTGTGCTTCAAAATAATGTAACAAATGGTGCAGTCAAAAAAAGTATTTCAAAATGCACACGTCAAGAACAAAGATTAAATTACCTTAAAGTGTACAGAGAGAGTTTTAGAGGAAGATTTGACTTCAGTGATAAACTTTTTGCAATTTTTTGTCCCACAAAAGTCATAAAAATGAATGATGCAATAGTTATGAAATAAAAAATGAAAGGCAACTATATTTATAGGTGCATATCTATTAAGAAGTGTCTATTCAGAAGTGTTTTAATAACAGGCAGTATTTTATCACTATCAGCTTCAAATCCATGCTAGACTTGTATTTAAAATGCTTAGTCAACAACTACCACATTAAAATCCCAGATCCCATAAATCATGAGATAAACTAAAATATCTTGTCTAAGTCAAATTTACAAATCTTGAGCCCCTTTTAGTGCTTAGCACTCTTTTTGTGTAGGCAAAAAAAAAAAATTTCTGATTAATTTTTTTTTTAAATCTTGCCTTTTCAAAAATAAAATAAAATAAAACATGACCAGAAGTTTACAACTAAGCATCTTGTGCCTTTTTTTTTTTTAAACCATGTCTGGAGTAATAAAACCAGGATGTAAATATTTTTGAAACTTTTTGTGAATAAATTTAGAAGTGCCTTAAATTTAGTCACTAGGTACAAGGGACCAGATCTCACCGCAACAAACAAGTAAAAGCTTTTGTCTCTAAAATGCATATTTTGTCAAATCACAGTAAGCCTTAAAGAAGTATCAAAAAGTTCTGCAAGAAAGCTTTTGTCTTGTGGTGTATACAGGTGAGTGGCAGTTAAGGGGCAGGAAGCTTGCTGAGTTTGCAGTGAGAACAGAGAAAGTTCATTTAATTTTTCATATTTCTGTGCTTTTGTCTCTAGGGTTTGGTGGTTAAAAAAATTGATTTCTTGTCTAGAAATGATGTTCATTGTTAGACTGCATATTTTATTTTACTGGTAAATTTTGAAAAAGGTATAAATAAAAAACAATAAAAAAGGATCATTTCCAAAAAGACAGCTATACTTGAGAGTCAGATTTACATATCTGATAGAGAGAAACAAATTAGTTTGATTTTCAGATAACCAGTTACTGCCATCTATGAAAAGATAATTCCTACAGTAGATGTATTAAGATTTTAACTGACACAAAAATGTTCAGAGTAACATACACACATGCAAGAGTAAACCTAGGAGAAGTGGACCAGCAAGCAAGACATTTTTGTTATATCTAAGATTCAAGATCTTACACACAACTTAAAATAAACTTCCAAGGTATGAGGAATTCATTAAAAATTACTACAGATCTACTGACCTTTAAATGAACTAAGTCAACTCTCTTTAAGACTATATACATACATTCAAGCTATCTAATGTCTTCATATACACTATACCACTTCATCCAATCCCAGTTTTCATAAGAATATACACAGAATTTGGGGTTTTTAAAGGAGAGTTTTGGAAACATTGCCAAAAACAATTCTTGGGCTAAAATCTTCCATGGAGTTGTCTGCCTCAGAGTTTCTATTCAGGCTTTTAAATTCACTTAATTAATTTTTGGCAAACACTGATTTAGCTTTTTCAAGAATTCTCAAAGAATATTCCAGTTTTTGTCCCAAGACTGTTACTCTTCTTCCTGATACCTTTGCATGCATCATTATACACCTTCTACAAAACAGAGAAATGCTATGAAAAAACAGCACATTGTCCTGTAGTCAAAGAATGTTACACAGACATACCCTTTAATGTCTATGCCTGAATTGGCAGCCTTTAACTCCTAATGCTACACAACCAATTAACTCGGGATCATTTATGCACCATGCATCAATTCTACAGATTGCTCCCCCATCAATCCACAATTAGATATTCAAGGAAATGACAGCTCAATCTTCCTTCCCACAAACAGCAACACTTTAAACAAGTGCACTGAGTCTCAAGGCTGAGCATCTGTGGTGAAAAAACTGCACTCAGTGTTATCTGCAGCAGTTTTTCATAGATGTGCATCTTGCATGTGGCATTTTACTTTGTCATTTGTTTTGGTGGTATTTATAGAAGATTAAATTAAAGGATCTTGAGCTTCATAAGTGATTTTGGCCAAGCACAATGTCTGGTTCTTACTGGTTGGCAAATAATGATGAAATGGGATTATAACAGACTAAGCTTTACTCCTTCTGTATATGTGTTGTGGATGAAGGTATAGCAGCAAAGAAATCGAAGACTGCAAAACCAGAAGTCAATTTTTCTGAACTGAAAACTGGTAGCAGGGAGCCTAAACATCACAGATCAGGTTACTGAACGTTTGCTATCATGCAATAAAAAATACACAAAGCACTGTGACAAATGTCACAGATGAAATCACAAAATACAGGACAAATTAGTGTACACTCTTTCACTTAAAAATGGTAATTCTCTTTCACCATTAAACCAGTCACACCTCCTGCTGATAGTCAGTCTACTCTTCTTGAACCATGACTTCTTTTTGGCTGTACATCTATTTATCTAGAGATATACTTAAGAATAAAAGGCTGCTGGTGCTCTCTAATAGATAGTTTACCAATATTTTTGTACTGAGAAGTGAAAAAAAAAAAAAAGAAAGAAAAATAAATTATAACCATTAAAAAACCCTACTGTTTCTCTTCTTCCAGTATCAAATACAGGCAATGAACAATATTTGGCTTATTAATGAATAACACAGAGACAACTTTAAAATCTCGAAGTAGTTTTTAAAGCCTTGAAGGTTTAAAGCAAATCCTTCACACTAATTTTTTTAAAGGAATACTTTAAAAAGCTAGGAAGCAAGAAGTACTTCTCTCTCAGTACTTCTCTCTTCTGAAAATCACAGGTTAGGTGACACAAGACGAAACCATATCAGTGTGGTCAGATTCAAGTAATTAACATAAAAACTTTCAATTTAATGCATTAAAATAAATTGTTAGAAAGTAGATATTTTCCTGCAATCAAACTAGGAGCTCTTTTCAGCTATACTGAGAAAAAAACCCCCTCAATTAAAGTAAGTAGTTGCATCCAATTCCATGACACAAAGCTGAAATTACATCACTGCTAGCAGCTCCAACCTAATGGCAGGCAGTAATCATGACACACACGTACTTTACAGTACAATGCAGGATCAGCAAATAGCTAGATTAATATCAATAATTTCGTAAGCAACTTGGAAGCTAGGTTTTTTTTCCATCTACATTTACACAAAGGATGTTTATATAGGAATGTTTAACAGTGCCTACAAGTAGTTTAAATATATAAAGTGTTTAAATATATAAAATACTAATGAATACTTTAACCATATGGTTAGCCCAGAATGCATACACAAGTATACCTGTAACACTTATCTGAAAATGAATACATTGCTGCTAGACTAATTAAATCTTCTGTATAAGTAAGGACTTATTTTATCTGCATATTAGATTTACAATTAATTACATTTAGATTAAGCCAAAACCAAATAAACCAATTATACCCTATTTTTACATCTCTTAAATGTAAATGTTATATTTCTGCAATTTCACTGAAATGTATTTCTAGTTACCAAATATTTCTGAAAATAATATCCTAAATACCAACTACAAGGATGACTGGACACCAAGACCAAGGACAATATCCTGGGACCTGCCAAAAGAGTAATAAAAATATAAGTACGTGCTGTACTGCTTTTTTAAGTGGATTTTATGAATACAGTTATGATGGTCAGTCTTTTAAATGCTATACTCTGCTATGTGTATAGAATTAGACAGAAACATAATTCTATCTTCCTTAGATACATGAAGATTGACAGCACTTTAGAGTTTCTAGTCCTTGATTTCAGTCCTTGACTTCACAGACAAATGCAACTGGCTTATTTTGAGCTACTGTCTCACAACAGTAACTCTAGTACGTTAGTGGTATTCTGCAATGAGAAGATTTTGGGAAATTAAAATAATTTCCACATTTCTTAGATGGCCACACTAACTTCTTGAATTTTGCAGTCTACCATTATTGAGTTAATTTCTTCCAAAGCACATGGGGTTTGAGAAGTAAATCTTGGGGTTCCGGCACACCTATTTCCTTCCTACTCATCAGACTTATCCTCTACGCATCCAGCTCTTTTATTCCTGAGTTCTCTTTTTTTCTATTTTCCTTTTTCTTCATTATGTGTGGTTCATTTTATGACCTAGGTGTAACGCAGGATTCAAGATGCTACTGTATTAAATAAGGGATATACAGTTACTTCTGGTTTTAACTGCAGTCGTAACTCCGAAATGGGATTAACTAAGCTATTGTTGGTCAGCATATCTGAATAATAACAGTGATGATTATTAATAATAAAAATAACAGCCTTTAAGCACATCACAACACAAAAGAAAGGCTCTTAATATATTAAGACATCTTTGAGCAATTAGGTTGAAGATTTTTTTTTCAGGCAGAAAAAATCGTTTCACATTTTAAGAAAAATCCCAAGCCCAGAAGCCCAAAATAAATAAATAAACAAACCAACAGACCCTCATATTTATTTTTAAATTTTATTTTATTTTATATCAATTTCCTACACCTTCCAAAATCCTTAAAAAAAAAAAGTCCTCTAATTTATACAAGACAGAGGCAACTCACTGCTAATATAGTTTCAAGGAATTCTCTTTTTTTATCTTGTGTTTCTGACAACACAGGGGTATTTCTGTAGGGCAGGACTGCCTTATTACTTAAAGGTCTATGACAGTATGAAACCTAGGTATACAAGGCTTAAATATATCACTTTCAGAAGGTTATTAAGCTGCAGCATCTGCACAAATTTATCAGAATAAATATTTTCAGTCATATTATAGTTCTGCATTTCTTCTGTTAGATGAAGTTTCAGGTTGAGTAGGTTTCCAAATTAATCTATTAACATTCGATTCCAGTGGCTAAACCAAACTTGCCAGAAAAGAAAGTTGGCCATGCTCCTTCCCTGCTACACTTTGGAGTTTTTTCACAGAAAAAACAGGGTTACTAGAGGAGATAAATGAAGCTTAAATGCTCCAGAAGTTTGTTTGGCATCACTGTAATGCCTCTTCCATTGTGCCCTGGGTCCTATCTCCCACGAGAAAATGTATCAAGTTTTCTTCTTTTAGCTTCTCCCTCTTTGGCCTGTGTTTCATAATTGCCAACACAGCACTGAAAGATCACAACTTGCCACTGGGTAGGACAATTTTCAACACACAGATATAGCAATACACAGCTACTTAAAGGCCCTCTGCTGGCAAAAGAAAAAAGCATATTTGGTTGAAGGAGGGGATGAATATCTATAGATTGTATTTTTATACATAGCTTGAAGTGACACATACACATTTACTTAGTGTTTCCTTCTCATAACTCTTGTTTTCAAACACTGTCCCCCATGTCCCCCAAGTAGCACGAAAACCTCAGACTCACCCTGGTACACTTGAACTCATCTGACACTATCAAGGTGAAAACATGTAATTTTAAACAGCTTCAGACCAAAAAGATAAAACCCTGGATTACATTTTTGCAATACAGAGAACTCAAAATGTATTAACGAGCTTTATTTGTAAATTTATCTGTTTTTTCTCTCTGTTCATAAGCTACCACTCATATTACATAAATAACAGGACTCCTCTCACACAGAATTATGGAATCATAAAAAAGGTTAATTACATCAAGTAATTACAATAACGTTGACTAGAGCCAGACATAGAATGAGAAGTGTAATTTCCGGGGTTAAAAATAATTTTGAGGAATCGTTAAAAAGAACTAAGTACACACTTCGTTTTCTTTGGATAGGATCTATAGAGTATAGGGAAGGAAGAAATATTTTAATGCCCCTAAAGAAGTTCTATTCCTTTTCTCCTTAAACAGTATTCCAAACACTGTCTCTTTACGTAGCACAAAGCCTATCCCATAAATTTCTGTTGTATAACCACTGAAACAGCGTTTTCATAGATGTATCTACACAGTAAAGTTTTCTATGTTGTTCCTTAGTGTCACATGTTGATGGTGTGTCACTAAACGCTAAGACAAAAACAGGAGAAAAATCACTCACAGACATTGATAGACAGTAGCCTTTCATTCCATCATCACCCATGATAAAGAAAAAACAAACATATACCTGATTGCCACCTTGAATTATTTAAATCATCATGGTGAAAAAACACTGCGAGCACATTATCAGAAATACAGTTCACACATAAATGACTTTAGAAATCCTAAATGCCAGGAACGTGAGCACCTATTGCTCTGGTGCAGCTTTTGCTGTGTTCTGAGCACAGCCTTAAGGACCTCCCAGTGTTTCTTATGGCACTGGCTGCCGAAAGGCTGGGTTCCCTCTCCCATTCCCTATTCCATTAGCACAATAGCTGTAATATTCAACACCAGCACAACTGACAAACAATAGAAAGTACTGAAATGAAGATTTTCATGTGACTGTGACAAAAGACAAGATGGCAGCAGTTGGTCCTGGAAGAACCTGGAACCTGAAGAACTAATGCATCTTAACCACACGCAGAACGGGAGCCTCAACCCTTCAATTTAGCTTTTCCCTCAAGTGTCTCACACTTTCAACTGTGAACTAATCAAGCTAAAAGGCAGAGGGAGAGAGATTGTAATTTCTATTTTTAAATGCAAAGGAGACAGGTACTATCAAGATGAAGGTTCACAAGATTGACACAGTTAGGATCTAACAACCATGTCTAACCATGTCTAACCATGTCTTAACCATGTTGGTTAAGACAGGCATACACCAATACAGGCCTCCTCCAGCAGATTTGCATAGTATGTTTCTGTTCAAGAAAGATAGGCTTGAACAGTGTATTTCATTAAGATGTTCTGCAATATTGTGGCTGGACTCCTAGTGGAACATTGCCAACCTTTTTTTTAATATCCCTGGTATTCCTTTTCATCCTAAAAAAAAGAAAACTCAGTATATTACAAAAAATTTTTGTAAAATGCTCTGCCTCTTTCTCACAGCATGAAGCAAGCAGGAACTCAATGTATTTCTGAGCCTACATATTAAATTTATAATCCAAAAATGAAATGTCACCAGGGTTCCCAATTATCTAATATACTTTTGAAAAGTATGCCTAGACAGTCTTACAAATAAAGGTCTCACCAAAAGGCATAGACGAGCTTCTAAGTAAGCATTTTTACATTCAGAAAACCTCGTAAGAAATTCAGAGAGACTGCTGAATCACTAATGGCTCTGACACTGAAAAACCTCATATTCTTCATTTGGCATTTTCATCAACTTCATATTGCATTGTAATGAACAGATTCTCACCCAAACAAAAATGGCTGGACATAATAGCCCAGAGTAACTTGTAGAGGTAACTAATATTTTAGACAATTGAAATCAATGTGTCTTACAAAAACAGGTACTTCACTACGTGTTACAATACCGAATTGCAGGGATACTAGTAAGTCAGATACAAAAACCAAACTGAATGCAAAACAGCAAGGATTTTACTAAAAAAAGTGAGGTTACAATGTGGAAGGAAACGATTGAACTAAAAACAAGATTAAGAGTGGAGTTCTTTACAAACTATTGTGAAAAACGACCTTGTGGCATAAATAAACAAAAAGTCCTGGATCATAAATATGATACTTGATGATGGTTTAAAAAAAGAATAAAACTGGAACTAGTATCAATACAGAGTAAAATCAGAATATTATATTGCAAGAACTGAATAGCCCTCAAGGACCAAAGTGATGGTAATGACAAAATACAATAGCACAAAGACAAGGTCAAGCATTCTGGTAACAGGACAAATTTCTACTGTAATTCTACTAGAGAACCATCAAGTCAAAATAATAGAGTAGGAGAATGACCTGGATGTATTAATCAATTGGGATGGATACAACTTGTCAAAGAGCTACAGCTGTCAAAAAGGCATATGCAATCAGGCTATATCAAGGGACAAATTTTCAGTAGAGATGGGGATGCTTTACAAGAAACTGGTAAGATCTCATCAGGAACTCTGTGAATACTTCTGGTCACCTGCCTCAGAGAACTCAAGATTTAGGCTCCAGCATGTGCAGGGGCAAGCTACAAGAATAACCACAGAAGTGATGAGAGGACAGTACAAAGAGGATACCAACAGAAGCCTGTTTATTAGCCTAGTAAAATGAAAGCTGAGAGGCAGGAAGTACTCTCTGTAAACAAACCAGGGATGTAAGAAAAGGGAAGGAGAAAAACTCTTAAGCTGTAGGCAACACTGGCACACAAGAAGTGGGTATTAACAAGCAGTGCTGGGAACTGGAAGCCTTCATCATCAGGTGAACAATATGCTAAATGGTTTTTGCCAGCAGTAATGAAGGCAAGGAACATCGCGGGAGCAAGATGCTTTTTTGTTTGGTTATAAATAGCACTACTGTTGCTGAAAGTCAGAAGATCTCAGTAGTCCTTTTTTCTACAGGCCTGTGCCTTACTCATATTCTAAGCTCACACACCACTTTTCTGACTGTCGTTTTTCACATCTTCTCTTTTCGTGCATACAGTGTGGAAAACCATTTGCACTTCCCTATAAAACCTCCTCACTCTGAGGTATTCCTCAGCTTGAATACTCTAGCTGAAAGGCTAAAACCATTTCTGACCTAACCGCTAGAGCACCTAAAGGGGCAGAGGTGGTTTTGTCAGGTTCACCTGTAAACAAAAGCTTAGAGTATTTTTGATGTCTGCAAGGCATCCCAATGCAGCATCACCAGACAACAACTTTATAGCTTGAGCTGTTTTGCATAATTAACCAATTTGCCAATTCCAGCTTCTTTTCCCCATCCTTATATTGTAATCCCAGAGAAAGCCAGTAATAAACTAACAGCTGTTCCATACTGCAATGTAGAACAAACTAAATCAACTAGCCAAGCACTCTAACCACACTATTTAATATAAGCTAGCTCCTGGCATGTGAGCACCTTATGTAAGAATTTTGATCTTTCCAGAAACACAACTTTGTCATGCAATGTGTCATTACATATAAAGACTATATCATACTGATAACAAATTTCATTATTTAAATGCTAGAAAGATATTGCATTTTAAAAATAAGGTCCCCATTTTATGATAAATAAATAAATGAGGGTGCATAAAAGTTGTAACACATGAAAAGAGTGTACTAGCTGTTTAATAACTTTTCACAATTAGAAGCAGCTGAGATCATGCTGGGACATGACAAAAGCTTGAAAAGTGCTGTTGCAATCTGTATCATGCCTAATTATGCTCAATTTAGTCCATATACTAGATCTGCAATACTTATTTGAACCTACACATAGCAACCTAGCAGGGCAGCCACTATATTCGAACAAGGGGGCAGCAGACTGCAAAAACACTGCTTGTTCTACCCAAAAGTTGCACATTACCCTAATGATTCTGCTATGAAAAGACATATGTCCAAAAAATCCAAGCAGACTAGCAATAAATGACCTTGATTCATCTAGCACATTAGTTATTTGCACTAGTCTGGCTAGTTTATGGGTGTGCATCCAGTAAGACAGATGCACAGGCATATCCCAAATCCCTGATGTTCAGACCATTCAAAATTCTCTACCCAGTCAGCTGTAGAAAAGCAGTATATCCTAGAACTGTGCAGACACAGGTGGAAAATTACACTAATCAAACCTGTGCAGGTTGCATCATCAAACTAGCATGTATTTTTGCACTTTAAAAGTGGATGGCAATAGAATTGAACATAACTAAACACAGAAGTGTATAGTGAGTTACAACTATATGAATGTGAAGTACATGAACCACTGATGTGATATACAATCCTCTTAATGTGCTGTCCAGGCCTGGCAGGAAAGGTGATGAGCTCTTTACCTAGGGATGGGGAGGTATTTTGACTCCATATGAAAATAGGATAGATTATTTAATGTCCAATCCTGCATTAGACCTAAACATCATGTAAATTGTGCAACTTGCTTGCCCAATTCCCATCACTGTTATCTTACTCATATGAACAGTTACTTTTCCTTCCAGTTTGCTAGAGCTTGTGCTTACTGATAGTGCGCTAACACACTGATCTTAATTACTGCTGTTGTTGAAAGTTCACTGCCATTTTCTCTAGGCACTTGAAGACAAATTTAGCATGGGCAATTACAGTTTCTGTACATTATTCCCTTGCTAGCTTGGTTTACTCCCTTTCAGCTAAATTCAGTCTCTGCGGCACCATACTCTTCCTTCTAAGGAAAAAATCCTAACCCAGGTATACATCACTCATTTTTAATAAAGCATAACTGTCTCCATGTAATAAGTGGTTCAGCCTGATGCATGCATACAATAAAAAGAAAACCATACTAAGGAAGGTAGCATGATGATCAGAGGGGGGAAATCAAATGTAAATACCAAGCCAGCACAACCAAGAAGGTAACTTGGAGGGGAAGGTGTTTCTTGCTGCTTCAAGAGCTACATTCCTGGAGAAAAATAGCAAGCTGCTGCTCTTTCAGGATCAGGTATACACTTAGAAGTCTCTCTGCATGGATGATATTGATTTGGAGGCATTCCTTATGTAATGGCCATCTGTAATGTTATAATTAGACTGAGCAGCAGACATGCTGGATTTCTTTTCAACTCTGCCATCACGCAGCCCTTCACCTGTAATTAGAATATTAGGTATCTTTGGCAATGACCTTTTACTGTGAGATTTGTCCTTTCAGGCTAAACAGCATTCTCTGCTTAAACATATTTAGTCTTCTTTGAAAGTATACAATAATCTCAGTAGACATCAGCATTTCCACTGGTTCTCTAAGAAGTACTCACTTGACAAGAAATATTTGATTACTGAAGTTACTTGATTCATTAACATTATGAAGGATTCCATGACAACAAACAAAGAAGATATAATAATAATTTAAATGAAAATGTTTTTCTTAGATATTGTCACTTTAAAGTTACCTTTCAAAAGTAACACCATCACTAATTTTCTGTTTCATTGTTATTTTTCCTTCTGCTGCTAATCTGGGGAAGACATTCCTGTTAGTGTCTACAGTACTTACGTAGTGTCTACACTACTAATAAAACTTAATGTCTACACTATAAAATACTTACACTACTACAGCTACCAAAAGACAACGCAATTTTCCTATTGTCTGGTTTGTCCATCAGTTTTGAAACAGATCAAGAAGAGGGATTTCATTTTAATGGTACAGTCTTTGAAAAGAGATGACAATTGACAAAAATGGCTAAAATAATATATCAAACTTCTAAATCAAATGTGACATTGAAAATCTAATAGTTCTTTGTGTATCTCTTCCCCTAAATTCCTAAAGCATATCACACATTTGTGGACAGAAAACTTGAAAATACCAATACAAGAGAATACAACTAAAAAAAATAGTATTTACACAAGATGAAAAACCACAAGTTCAAAAACACAGGCTACACATGTGCTCTGCCCTATGGAAATTCAACTAGGCACAATTATTTAAATCCCAGTATGGATCTGTAGGATAAGAGGAGCTGAGATATTCACCCTCTGGTGGTTTCTTCCATGTGCTTCAATTTCTCAGTGACATAAAAAATGTCTAATACTACTACACGACCGCTTTATCTCATCACAGCATCTGTTAAAACTGTCCAAGTTATTAATACCCACGAGCAACTGGTGGCTACATATAGGAGAATCTCAGACCAGCTGTCTAAAAATATGTATCTGCATCCCAAGATGACAGCCTTACAACAGACTGCCTTTTTTTGTTCTGTTTTCTGTGTGCAATTTGTTCCGTCCAAAACTCATATTTGAAACATTCCAGCAAAATGTTCTGAGAAACTGTCTATATCTCCACTGTAATTTTCAAGTTTCAGTGCTTTCCTCAAGGTACCTAAGTATGTACTACTTCATGTATACCACTTCAATATTCAGCTTAAATAAAATATATTACTTTCAGATAAAGTTGTGGCACAGATAAAATGACCATTTGTTACAAACAATAGAAACACACAGCAAAGTGCCCTGGTCTACTGCTATTCTACCCAAAGCAATTGTTCAATAACTTAGCACAAGCCCACAACCAGAAAGAATTCATAATGTCCTTCTTCTGCAAGACCAACATGACTTTCTGTGGTAGACTTCAACTCACAATTAGTAAATAGGTCATGGTTCAATATTTATTACTTCCACTCTTCCTTTGCAATACTCCTTTTCCTCAAGCTGGAATATAAAAGAACAAAATCTCATCTCAGAAGCAGGAAAGCTGTTCCAAACAGCATTGGCTTAAAGCACAGAAAACCACTAGGCAGAGGAGGTCTCCAAGACATCACCTGGAACCACAGGAAGCACCAGTACAACTCCTTCATTGGATGAGGCAGTTGCGTAGACACCGCGATGCCTCCTACAGTGACTGACCAGGACTATCTCTCTGACATAAAGACTAGTGAGATATTTTTGAGATAGCAGAGAATGGAGATGAACAATATGTTGCAAACATCACCCAGACCAGTGACCTTAAATCATAGCCCTTGATGGAGATTACCGCTGTGTGACAACAAATACCAAAACAAATAAAGGTACACAATACAAAACAAGTGCATTCAATACTGCTTTCTTTCTGGATGCAACTAAGAAAGGCTTCCCTCCTAGGATTCTTCCTTTTGAAAACATAAGCATATCTTTCCTCCATACAGGTAATAGGAAATTTGAGTCAAAAGCCATGAAATTTGACTAGGAGCACAAAACTGTTCCTTAGAGAGTAAACAAAAAAAAGTATGTTTCCTAAAAAATGTGCCATGGTATTTAATTCCAACAAATACACCATTAGTAAGAAGCTAAGCTGGAATAAGATGCATGATAAGAACATTATATAATTAAAAATCAGTATTGTATTGAAAATTGGATGTCCTTGCCATATTTCAGAAATCTATTTTCTAGTTTATTATACATTCTTAATAACACTGTTAGCAACAGCATTGTGGAAGTTAAAGCTGTAATTCTAAAATGTACACATGAAACTGAAAAAAAAACCCAGAAAAAAATCCCTTTTCCTATGATTATTAAGCTTATAAAGTATTCTTAATATTTTATTCTCATTGCAAGATTTCATGAAGTATTTCCTTTCCCACTCTTTACAGACACTGAGAAAGCTTCAAAGAAATATAAAAGCTTCAATGAACATGAAATATAGCTGTGTTCTTTCAAACAGAGTTCTGAAACTAATTAAGCTGAAATACTGTAAAAATGCTACAATAGGAAAAAGCTGACGAACCTGTAACTGCATTTCAGCTGGGTTTGCTGTGGGGGAATACTTTTTCCCATATAGCAGCCACTGCTTACAGGCATTTAGAAATTTGTTAAAGTAACTGGAAGACTTAAGTAGGCCACTGTATGCATTTGTGAAAGGCAGACACCAAGATAAGAAGCTTGGGTGTGTGTTGCTAAACCTGCTTGAAAATGTCATTGCTTCATACACTGCTGCTTCGTTTCTGGAGTCAGTTCAGGTGCTGAAGCCTTACACTTTGATAAGAAACCAAATTTTAATTCTGTTTTACATATCTTAAATGGGAGCATTTTAAATGCATCATTCTCTCTCTTTCCTGTATTTAGTGATTCTAGATGACAAAAGTCCACTTTCCACTGCTTTACCACCTGTGGTGTAGTGACAGTAATGGCTAAAACAAGGAGAAAAAAATGTTTGTCTAAAACAGGCCTTAATGAAACAGAAGACAGTTCTTCACTGCACAGAGGTGAAAGCATGAATACCAGTTTTCCAGACTAAAACTGCCCCTTTTATCTGCAAATAATTAGGTGCAGTAAAGTAAATGCGTTTTCTTTATGTACATGCAGGGGTTTTTATGTATTGTTCAGTACTTCCCATATACAGTTCAAAATTACAGTACGTAAGAAGTCCCTCATACCTAAACCAGTTTTACACTTCACAGTGTTAAACCCAATTAAATGCAAATACAAGAAAGTAGAAGAAACCAGACAATGGATGCTTGTTGCGCTTCGGCCACACATGCCATGAATTCTCACTTTGATCTGAATATTAGCATTAAGATTTGTCTTCACTTTGCTAAAAATTATAATACTGAGTGATTTATTTATTTTTCAAGGAAGGTGGCTGCAGTCAATTTTCTCAACACTGTCTTGACACAATAGTATATATTTATTTAAAAGACTACATTATTCCACAAGAACAGATTTTTACATGTAGATTATTTGCACTTTAAAATATCATCACTTAAAACCATAAATAAAAAATAAAGAACGTTTGTATAGCTATCCAGCTATGTTTCAGTATTTATCCAACTTCCAAACATTACAATGCTCAATTGATCAAACATTTATTAGTAGATGTTATAAACACATTATTTCTTTCTTGAAGCAACTCAGAGATAACATGCATCAGAATCTCTGATCTGAAACTTTTTAAAAAGCTGGAATAAATCCTCATCTGAATTTTACCATTTTTTATCCACCATTCTCTTCATAAAAGAGTCTGTATTTTCCAGCAAATAATTACTCCTTATGAGTAGTCCAGTTATAGCTATGTGGATGTCAACATTAAAAGAGACACTGAAAACAAGTTGCAGGTTGTTGTCTTTCTGTCTGGCACCCATGGTAAAGGCTCTCCTTTTCAGTTTCAGCTCAAAATGAGCTCATCCCTTTTCAGACAAAATGAAATCTAAGATTCTCTCATAAAACCTGTGAGAATAAAGGCAAATTGAAAAATTCATGTTAAGAACACCAAAGCTTGCAGCACTATAAGCACTTAATGCAAGTGTTGTATGGTATCCCAAAATCATGTCTTCTCACATTGAGCTGTACAGTGCAAGCACTGAACAAGTACCAAATTAGGGTACAATATTCCAGGATTCTCAGATATGGTGTTTTTCAGAAATGTCTCCAAACCCAAATGTAGTGAAAGGAAGTAAAAAAACAGTGATGCAAATGTTACTTTAGTCCTCAATGTCCAATTACGTTTTGTAGGGTTGAGGTTTTTTTAAAAAAAGTACTTCAATAATGCATGATTCCAGCAAAGGTGGAAAAAAACCCCCCATTTTTATCTTGTAAAAACATGAAGTACTTCAAGTTCAGTATAACAAATTCAAAAGAAAGACCAAGTCTGAGCATGAAGACTTATGCCTTCAATTTTAGCCTTTATAATCATTCTGTCAGTTCATACAAAAACAAGCTTTAGCACTTAAGAGAAAAACTTGGAAACTATGAGAAACCACTTGTATACTCGTTCTTCTTACCTTACAGTCCTTTCTACCCTACAGGCTGAGTTAATCAAAGCCAAGACACTTCTAACATGCACAATGGATACACTTGAACTTTATAACAAAGAAAACTAACTGGTAGTGTGTTTATAATATCCTATGATCTACTAAGTTTATCTTCAATCATGAATAAGGTTTTACAACTTGTCCTTGATGCCACCAGATTTGCCAACCACCACAGTAACACTAATAAGGTATCAGCTCATACTTTTCCTTTAAAATCTCTAGTGGTAATTAAAACAACTCTTGATTTAGAGTCTAATTAAGAAACAAGACAAAGGGATAATAAAAGTTCTATTTAAAAAGCTTAACATTTTCTGTCTGATCTTTCATGTCACTTTACAAGTTGCACTGCCAACCTTTATTATTGGCTCTTGCACACTTGTTTCTATAGGTTCCTTTCCTGGCGCAGAAGTAGGAGTAGCTGATTTTTTTTTAATTTCCTGAAGCAAGAAAATAAAAATAATCCAGAAGCTCAGTGGTAGGTCTGGTTCTGGTTCAGCATCTTTTAGTTTTCTTAAGAAGCAGGACTGAGCATTTTGCAGTGGATTAAGTCGCACAGTAGGCAAATGACACCCAGTATTTTAACAGCAGAAGCTTTGTAGGTCATCTGTTCAGAAAACTTGCTTCCTTTTGTTCCACATTGTTTTTTGTCTTCCTCAAGTCTATCCACTGCAGCTCTGAGCCACGGTATGAGTACTCCAAATTATCACTGGGTCAGTCATCACACACAGACATACTTGTATGCTTTATGGAGTATCATCCTAATGAAGAGTTGGCATCTGTAATGCCTTTATTATAGTAACAGAAATTAGTTTTTGCATTTACACATTTTCTTCAAAATAATGTAAAAAAATCTCCTGGTTTTGCTTGTTGCAGCAGGGGAATACAATCAGCCTCTTTACAGTTTCATTAGTTTAAATGCAGAAGGTGAATTTATGTCTATTCAACTAACTACATTAACCCATTACTCACCAACAAAGTGATCTCTGTGGATTCCTTACATAAAGTCATGCAGAGAAAATCCTAAAACATAGCAGAAGCGAATTCCCAGTGGTTTTCTCTACAATTAATTCAATGCAGAATTAGCAAAATTGATGACTTATCAAGTCATGGCTCACCTTGCTGCACAAAGCCCAATTTTAACATTTTCAATTCAAATAATTCAGTATTCTCATTATTTCGGGTTTGTGTTGGAAAAATAAGCTGAAATGGCCAGAGGTTCAGGGCAAAATTTATAAAGCCAGAACAAGTAACAGAATCTCAGATAATGAAATGACAAATTTTCAGAGTTAAAATTATTTTATCAAAAGGCCATAACTGAATCTGACAGCCTAGACACTACTTTAGAAATTGTCACCTAAATTTAAACTGATAAGCAGGTTAAAAATAACAAACACAAAGAAATAGTGGAAATTTGGGACAACAATTTAAAATTGCTTTCTGTAAGAGTCAGTTCTCCTATTTTGTCTTTGTCCTGCTTTGTCTGAAGGGCAGAAACAATCAGAATTGTAGAGCTCTAATTTAAAGTACAAGATTAATTCAGTGTATTCTATCCCATAGCAGTGTGTTCTGTATTTTCAGGTAGTATTATCAAAGTAATTTACATGCTACTGATTTAGCTCTGAAGGCAGCTTATGGTAAGTTCCATCAATATGTAACATAAGTAGTAACACAGGTCTTCTACCGGTGAAAAATTATAAGGACAAAGCTCCAGAACCTACTCTCCTTATAGGACAAGACACGCACACACACACACAGAAACACACACCACACCCCCCCACCCAAAAAAAAAAAAAAAGTTATTACATATTTATCCTCTTCTGTAACAATCTATCTATCCTCAAAGCAATGTAAAAACACTATACAATAGCAGGGTATTTACCAGCCTTCCCGAAGTGCTGTCCACAATTTGTCACACTGTAAGCCTATTGAAGTGGCAATTTTTCTTCTGCAAATGCATCATTACAACGATTGCCCAATTTAAAGTGAATTCTGAACTCATTAGCAAAGTAAGTTCTCAGCAAGACACAAGCTCAGTTAACACCACCACCACAGTCTAGCCATCAACCATGATCTACACCCACCCACAACAGAAAAAACACTTTTGAAACACATATATGTGCTAACAATTTGCTATTACATACTGTGGAGATCAAATTTTATTCTGACTTGCAGGCTTCTCCCAAGACCACAGAAGTATTTTCCATGGATACAGTGGTTTGCAAAAAGTAAAAAAGAACACTTTTTTTACTGTCCACTCTTCACCTTCTCTTCTTGAACACTTTGTCTGATCTGTAGCTTCAAGAAAAAAAAACCTGAATCCAGGCTAACACAGGCACTGATTCTATTTGCCTTTTAACAAACAAAACACCATGTGCCAAAACCAATACCACAGATAAACAGGGGAGGCTTTTTTTTGTTCTTGAAGAGAAGACAGGGAGAAAAAAGGAAATATGGCTTTTTTTTAATTTACAGCTCTTGAAAACCAAAAAACACATAAGAAATCACAAACTCCATAACCACAAGCAAACAATTTATATTACAAGCCATTTTGGTATCTGAAGAGGATTATCAGACTACAGTTGCCCTACCCTTAAAGCATCACAAATGTAGGTTGGTCGGACAGTTATTAAAAAACTTTTGATACAGTCATGTTCTTTGCAAAACAGCATACAGATTATTTTAAGTGTCACTACAGTTCAAGTGTTGCCACTAGGGAAAGCAGAAACAGTTAGCTCCATTTTATTCCTTCAGTGTGGTTTTGATGAAAAAAAAAGTTTAAATCTTATCTCTAATATAATCTAGTATGATAAGCATAGCTTAACCTTTTCTCACCATTTTCAACTCATGCTTCACTCATTTGAAAAAGCTCAATTTTCTTAACCTGGGTCTCTGCACTTCTTCTCCCTTTAGACCTACTTGGAGTTGTGAAGATGTTCATCTCCCATTTAAGCCTTTTATTTTATGGTATAGCTCTATTTTTAAGACTTAAATGTTTCAGTCAACATGAGGCATTATGGTAGAAAGTAATTGTTGTGATCTGTTTCTCTGTGTTGCTTAATGAAATAAAAAGTTGTATAGCAGTTTGGCAGCCTTACTGGCTGTGAAATGTCATTAAGTGGGAGATGGCAAGTTTTATCCACGCACCTCTGACTACTAAATTCACAAAACAAACAGAAGGTTTACCATGGGAGGTAGAAAGAAACCAGGCAATATCCTCAAGTCACTCTTCTAGTTAAACAGTGCGTGGTTACTAAAATTGCTATGGGAACATGGGAGCTCATCAGAAACACAATTTTAGATATAAAATGTTCCTTAACCTTTTATATTACCACTACTACTACAAAAAAAAAGAAAACAAAACCAAGGTGTAGAGTCTTGTGCTCATACACCAGAAAAAACTAAAACCTAAGTCTGAAACAGTCTAATGGTAAAATCTTTTATGCAACCTTAGTTGCTAAGCTGTAGCATTTGATTAAGGAAAGAAACTCCCCACAAGTGCCCTACAGTGATGCACTTCACTTGATTTTAACACATTCTCTAATTTCTACTGAAAAAAAGAGGCCACAGCAAAAGGATAAACAAGAGATAACTGTTTTCTTTTGGGTCAGTGCAGGATGTAATTATTCTGTTCAATGAACTACTCCTATGATTTTGGACAGCAGTAACATTATATTCGGGTATCTCCATAGTGCACAAAAATTCTGCTCCAACTTCCATCCATGTTTTATAATTCATTGATTATCAAACTGTATTTTAAAAAAAAGAAAAAAAGGTCTTTAGGCAAAAATACCTGCTAAACTAGAATTTAAATTACTGCCTGCCACATTACTCACAGTTCCATTAAATCACAATGTCCTGTTTACAAATATTGAAATTTAGGAAACAAGGGCTTATTCCTTCTAAACACCAATTAAAAGTATCTTTAAGGACAAAGTAAAACAGTATTCCTCAACAGACAGCTATAACACCTCCTCCGCAAATATATTTAGATTGTGTACCGCACTCATATTAACTGTTGCACTGACGAACTCTTGGTTCTCTGACTCCTGCAAAAAGGCCAAAATGTGGTCCAGAAAGGAATATAAATGTCAATGATTAAAACCGATGTTCCAAATGCAGAATTCTGGTTACTTAATAATTAGGTTATTTGGATTATAAAAGCCTGGTGTCTGAAAATACAAATTAAATATTCCAACCTAAATATAGAAGCAAGAAAGAAAAATGTATTTGTTTGCCATGTAGCATGTTTCTTCCTGCTTGCTGCCATTTACCCTATTAGGACTGTCCTTTAAAGTGACATGGCCGAACCAGAGAGGTCATTTGAAATTTTTGTGGCTTTTCCAAGGTCATGGGTACCATGGACATAATGTAATAAAATAGATCAGTTGGATTGATACAGCACAAGGAACTAATTAGCCCCTTGCTCATAAAAAAAAATTTAATCAAGAAAATGTAAATAGCATACAGAAGCTTTTTACTTTCAACAAGCAAGCTAGCATCAAATTATGATGTCAAAAAAATTACTAGAATAATACATAACATATCCTGGTAAGAGTGTCTGTAATAAATTATTCAAATAATAACGAATATGTTTAGGACCCAAAGACCTGAAAGACAGGACTGTTAGGTTAAGTCTAGTCTAAAAATTATGCCAAGTTTTCACTTTTCTCAGAAGTTACCACAACTCACATGCCACAAGAAGCTGTAAAAAAATCTCCTGCTCTGAGGTAGGCACAAATGGCCATTGTAAATGCAAATCTTAGACAAAACAAGGCAACACACCCCAGTGACTTTAAGATTTCTTCAGATAATCCACTTCTATAAAACCTTACTTACAACATATAGCCCCAGTGAGATGCAAATCTAAAGTTTCATTTACATTGTTCTAACTGTGCCATAAACATCATGACTGTCAAAATCCACTCCTTTACTCCCCCACCATGTTGCTCTGCATGTCATATTTGCATTGCTAAAAGTAAAACAAAGGAGTAAGCTGCAATAATACAGTCCATACCTCCAGAATGGTTACAACATAGGATTAAAGACAATAAAAGCATGTATGAATTTATTATTTTAAGTGGCCATGCCTTAGACATATTTATTACTTCTGAGAATCTGACAGTATAAAAATAGTTCAGAGTCCATCAACTGTTACAAAACACATCACAAATATCCTTGTTCCCTTCTGTTCAGAAGAAGCGGAATTAAGACATCCTACTTCCCAGAAGACAGTACTTGAGTTCTATTCCTGAATTTACCACGAATGTGCAGCATGACCTTTTGCTAATATTTTACCTCTGTGTGCATTAGTCTGTTTCAGATTACAGAATTCAACTTGGTTGTTCTGGTTTGGGGGTGTTTGGTTTAACTTTTAGCAATTTACAAATAGGAATATAGAAAATTTTACATCAAAATCTACAACTTTATACGAAAATACATTCTCAGAAAAAAAGTGATTCTATTCCTAATTCACAAGAACATTAAGAGAGAAAGAAACCTCAACTCCTCCTTCACTGCAAAGGCTGTTTCATATGATAAAGAAAGACAGGATTCATTTTGCATTTCCAAAATAAACAAGACCCAAAGGGAAGCAGGGCACATATTTCAGTGTGTGATTTTTTTAACTTTAAATAAAAGCATAATTTTTACTTGGATAAATAAGTGAGGAAGGCAACAGCATTACTATTGCCACTATGTATTGTTACAAGCACAACATACCTTTACCACCAGCAAGCACTGTTACGTTAGGATGACCACCTTCCACTGGCAGATTATCATGGTTAAATAAAAAAAGATTCCAAGCAAAATTCTGCTTCCAAGCTTAGCCTAATAATAATCAATATTTTTTATTTTATAATATGCTTTATAAAAACTTTATTAACTATAGCAATGTAACATTTTACTGCCATCTTTCTGCTCCTTATACTTTATGAAAACTAAATGTGAATTCAACCCAACAATTGGTTTGTCCATTTTCTGTTTTACAAACACCTTCAGTAGGTTAAAAGAGTGATCCTACATACAGCACCCAGCAATGCCACAGAAATGCAGCCATGCACTACTCCACATTCCCCAGCAAGCTGCCCAGCTCCTCCGCCCTCACTCACCACCCTCATGCTGGTAGTGTTTGCAGTGGACTGAGAGAAGTGACATGTTTTGGCTGCACCCCTAACGGAAACCCCATTAGCACACTCCTGACACATGACTTGCTTGTGGAGGCACTTCAAACGCACAGGTGCAGTGCCAGGTGCCACGGGATGTGCTGGGACTGCACGTCCCACTGATGGCTTCAGCAACCAGACCTGTTTGCCAAGGAGCCCTGAGCCAGCAGCAGAGCACAGGCATGTGCTCACCCTGTGACACACACCAGACAGGGCACAGGTGTTAACTGGCTGTGCAGCTTGTTACACTGATGTACAGTCAAAATGCAATTTTAGCAGCCAGTGTATTAAGTAAGAAATGCTGCTCTTCATTACTTTTGAAGAAGAGAGGCAAAGCTACGCAGAATCCAAAATTTCCACAGCATTTCAACAATTTTTCTAGAGAGCATTAGCACTGTATTAAAATTAGCATCTAAAGAAAGCAGCGGAAAGAATTCAAGCCATAAGAGTAAACAGGTTAGAACACTGATATAAGGAAATATGAAAGTGCTAGACTAAAATCAAGAACTGCCTTTGGCAGTACTCTGAAGGAACATTTTCCAATTGTGGCAAAAATCTGCTATTTTTAAGTACAACAGAAATGGATCATGGCTGCAAGGAATTTACAAATGCTTATCTTATTTACACACAAAGTAACAAGTTAAAACAAATCTACCACTAATTTCAGACCTTCCAAGGGAAATTAATCATATAAGTTACCTATTACAACAATGTATTTTCTCCACACAGAACACTGTAGAGTTTAGAAAGGAATATACAGCAAAATTAAGGTCAACATTTCAAATGTTGAAATTTTTCAGGGATAAAAAAATTAATTAATTTTAACATTTAACCTTCATGCCTCACTTACCAAATTCTACACTGTAAAATGAAGACTCAGATTACACTTTTCTTTCGTGGAAGAAATTGAAAAAAGTTTCCTTGTAATGCTGCTCTGCTTATTGGTACTAAACAAACTTATATCTTCAGTATTACTCTAGTAAACACAAACTTCTGTTTGTGTTTACTAGAGTAAACAATTTAAAATTAAGTCAATAATCATAAAGAGTCACAAGAGATCAGAATTCAGGTCTTAAAATGTTTGGTTTTTAAACTACAAGCCATGCCCAAACTAACTGCAATCACAAATATATACCCAAATGCTATTTTCATATAATGTTAAATATAGGATACCACAGTATTTGCACTCTAGGTACAGAACAAGTATTGTCCTTGGCCCTTTATCCTGCAAATAGCTTTTACCTCATTTTGGTGCTCGTTCTTGTCAAACTGCCCCTTATTGTGCATATTTCACATAATTACTATAATGCCAGGCTATTTTAACTATCATACTACTGATTAATGTTTGATGTAGGTCCAAGTCTGACAGGCTATGAGCTACTTGTTATTTTCCATTATCTAATAGAGACTGAGTGATTTTTAATGAGAATCTATTTCACTGAAGAACTCATCTGCAATGCTATGGGGTTTTTTTTACATCTCCCATTAAGCAGCATTTCTAATGAAAATTCAGTTGGACACCTTAACGTAAAACTCAAAATGGAAAATGTGACCAACTGACTAGTATAGCATGGTTTCTAGAAAGAGTCAAAACCAATTAGGAACTGTCCACAAAAAGTTTGTCTTTGGAACCCACACACTCTATCTCACCTTTCTTGTTCAAGCAAAACAGAGTAGATTAAAAACAAAATTATCATTAATCTCCTCAGTGTCTTTTTCAGGGTTCTTTAGAAGAGTCTATTTACATTTTCATAAATGAAATCTCTGCATAACTGCAGAATAATTTACCTTGAAAATATACCTCAGGAGGCCATCTGGCCCAACCATCCCCAGACTCCCTGCTCAAATCAGGGGTAGCTCTGCAAGTCCAAGTATTTTGCCTTACAGAGAATTTTCAACATATAGCCCACAAATATCTACTTCTCACATCTTAGTTGAGGACAGCACTTTCACAGTGTGAAAATTTCAAGCTTTTCAAAGTTTGAAACCATGTCTTCAAAATCGTATTTAGCCATTACCAGTGATGTTCTCGGTTTTTTTCCCCTCCTTGAAAATGTTACTTAAGATACTAAAGGAATACATTGAAATCCTTTTGATAATAATCACTATAATTGTAGACAAGAATCTCGGCATTTCAGTTGCTGTTGCCCTGATCACTGTAACCCTTTTTTGTCCTTTCTTTGACACTTCTATAATTTTTTTTTTAATCACTGGATATATTACAAGCAATATCCCTCCCATATATGATTTCTTTAGCTCCCTTAGATACACACCAATCATTAGCTGCAAAAACTAAGTGGTAGGCTAATTCCTACAGCTGAAAAAGGAGTTTGATGCTCAGCCATTCATTTCTGCCTTGATCAATTTCATACATTTCATGTCACTATTGATCCTTTAACCAAAAGTATTTTGGCTAAACTTTATCTTATCTATTACTAATTTACCCAATATTTACTCTAAATGTGGTCCACACTGACATTTCCACAATTCCCATACTTCCTCCCCTCCTGTCTTCTCTTTCATATTCTGATTGCAACCACATAAGGTTTTCTTTCTTATCATTGCTATTTCATACCTATACCTTTTAGATCTATGTACTTCACTTACATATCAAATTCTTCTTATTGTATTCTTTCGCTTATGTTTGGACACAATGAAAAATTATTTCTAAAGAGCTATGGTAGCACAAGATATATTCAGCTCTAAAACTTTATATTCAAACTTTATACAGACAGCTCTTTTAAACTGAATTATTTGGGGTAAAAATTATGTCATTTTAAGGTTGAGCATATGAACAACACTACTAATAGCAGAAAAATAATATAGCACTAATAATATAGCACTTCAGACAAACAGGACAAACATGATTACAGAAAAAAGTGCCAAGTGTTATAAATGCACATTATAAAGTTGGCTTTTCGCAAATATTAAAGTGAATACTATTCGTATAATGTGGGAGGATTTTACTCTATTTTCTTTTATTAATAGTTTATAAATGTGATGAAGGTATATTTTCTTTTTGGTTGTAACATAGTGTTAAAAGACTGGGGGTTTTTTGTAACATCTAAACTAGCCAAACCAAAAGGTAGGGGGAGTCCTCCTGCATTCCTGCATTAACCAAATGAAGATTGCTGACCAAAAGCTACAAAGAAGAATTTATTAAACCTCTGTTATCAGTATTTTATCCAAATGAAGATGACCAAAACCTCAGAAGAATTTATGCGACCTATGCTATCAGACGGAATGGAGCCACCCACAGATGGATCTACCAGATAAAATGATTGGGAGGGAGTTGAAACTGAACAAAAAAAATCATACTCAAAAGGAATGTTTGAATCATCCATGTGAATTCATAAATATGCAACAGGCTGATACTTTTAAGGAACAAGCTTTTTTGTTACTGTGTGTGCTGGTTGGTTTGGTGCCAGGCACTCTCAGCTGAGAAACTGTCTTTGCTTTAGTCTGTCTCTTCATTGTCTATTTTTTTTTTAATTAAACTTATAAATTTTTCTAAGTGAATTTTTTCACACAAGCAATTTCCTGCTTTTTAATTTGGGGGAATTTTTAAAATATTTAATTTTCTCTCCATCTAACTGATTTCATTAAAAAGAAATGCCAATGCATCAACTTCAACCAATTTTATGCGAGTAATTTATCTTTCCTGCCTCTGAAAAGAGTTTTAATCATCCTAATCAATACATTAGTAGCAATACTAAAGGGACAAACATACGTATGTAACAGCTTCACCCTTATCTACATCTGTAAAGCAGAATGATAGTCTTTAAATGCCTAGTAAAATCTGAGAGATGACTGCTTTTTTGTGAAAAAGAAGTGTTAAGAGTGAAAAACAGGGCATGGCTTAAAGTTACATTTTCTTTGCTGTCACACCCCTCCCCATGCTAGCAACTCACAACCACCTGCAAATCAGTCTATCCCTTTCAGTGCCAGTGCAATTTTTCTGTTGATCCCACTAGAAACATAAGATCTCATAATTTCCAAAAACTTTCAGGCCATCAGTTTTTTTTCATTTTCTAATTCATTTCAGGGCTCCACTTTGCAGCACAGCTTTACAAACATACAGGCATAACTGTGAGAATATGAACTTCATTCACCCTCTACAGAAGAAAACACATACTTGGGGGTTTGATGTATTTAGAGGGAGAATCACCACAATTCTCAATCTCACCACAATTTCTGCAGAAGCAGAAAGGGGTTTTGCTTTGTTTTTATTTCCAAGGTTTCTATCTACAATCACAGTTTGTTCTACGGCTTTTGTGTTAGCCTTGAAGGATACTTGACAACTGCTGACAAAGGTATCTACTTTCACATGCGAAACAATACCACTTAAGTGAAGCATCATTAAGGATTAAAAACATCTCCAACATTCTAACAAGAATAGTCAAGGAAACTGAACCCCTCACAATAGGCTATTGTCCTTGATGCCTGTTCCAGAGGTAATCTTCTCCTCCTTGGTCTAGAATTTCCTGTCCCATTTTGTACAAGTTTCCAGGTGCCATGCAGGCCACAGAGAGAGGAAGAGAATTCAGAGCAACACAGATTTTATCATCACTAGCACATATGAAGTCCCTTACTACTTTCATATCTATCTATCTATCTATCTATCTATCTATCTATCTATCTATCTATATATTACATTTTTGTTAAAAAATTATTTTATTACAATCAAAAAAAGTACAGGGAAAATCACTTGGGTCATCTTGCCCATCTTTCTGCTAGCATGAGTGTGTCCTATTTTATACTCCCTGGAAATGTTGGGGGTTTTTATTTTCCATAGAGCATTCACCCACCTGTATGAATATCAGCCATCATCTTCTACATTATTTTATATACCAATTTCATAAAGTGATGGAGTTATGGAGTCATGGAGTAATCTCCATGAGAGGGAACGCAACTGATTCCCTGTACTAAGATTCAAGGCAGGAAGAAAGCAGCACCAAGCCCTCTTCTGCTCCAAGGTGCGTTATTTTCAGCATCTTGACTATGTGCTCCCCACAGTGCCCAAGAGTGTGATGTTTACTGACATCAAAGCCTGACCTTAACTCAGAATGCTGATGATGACCTACTGTTTGGACAAAAATCCAGGAGTTCTCTGAGAAACCATTGGCAGAAATGGAATGATGATACAGTTTAGGTCAATTAAACTTGAAAGGCATTTTGTGCCATAAACTACAAGACACTTTTCTAGCCACAAAGGCTTTCTTCTCAACAACTTCACATTCAGTAAAGATACTAGTACTCTTAAAAAAAAACAAAAAAAACCACAAAACCAAACTCCCCCCACAAAGAAGTTCTAAAAAACAAACAAAAACAAGCAAAATACAAAAAAAAAAAAAAAACCCACACAAAAAAAAACCCTCAAACCCATAACTGAAAAGAGTATTCTACTGGAAGCTTAGGAATTACATGCAAATAAGGAAACAATGATTCCATGTAAATAGATACTTTAAAAAAAAATTTGCTTCCACAAAGCCAAAGTATAATTTAATTTTTCAAGCTCAGAGATAATATGAAGATATTAACACATGTACAAATACAATGGCAGATTACTTTTGCACTTGTTCCACAGCTGTTGCTAGAACAGCACACTGCTGGATATTGTTTCCAGTGGTAATAATGTGCAGTCTTCCTGACAGTCACACTTGCCCTACTCTTGCAACCTTTATTGACAGAATTAAACACATATCAATTTCACATAATTCTGCAAATGGGACATGCTTATCTGTATATAAAGACACATACTAAAATAATAGCACTTTGGTTTCAACATGCAAAGCTATTTTTGCAGTTTTATAGGCTGATTCATATTTGGTCCACAATTTTTATTTCCACCTTTATTAAAAAAAGAAAAAAGCAAGAAGAAAAAGGAAAAAAGAAAAAGGCAAATGATGAAAGCACATTACTGAACTGCTTCACAAAACATAGGGAAGAACAGAATTCCCTTTTTTATTTCTTTTTCCAGTGTCTAAAGCCACATCAACATAAAAAGCCAGCAGTCTGTCAAGGTGCATTGTAATGTTTTGAAAATAAATTATTTTATTGCAAAGAAGAAAAGAAGGAGTTCAGAACAAGTATCCACAACCTGAAGCACTGCACATTGCATGCTCTGCATTGACAAGTATGTTTCATCTGCCTATCCATAAAGAACAGACAGATGCCTTTTTTGATAATTTGGGGCTTTTTTGGAGTTTTTGGTTGCCGTATCCTTCTTCTGCCTTACTATTTCCACACTTCCTCAAAAGATCTGCTGTTGGTCTTTGGCTCATCCTTGGAATGCAGTCCCTCAGATAAAAACGTGTCAGGTTCTTGTCTTCTGTAAGTAGCAAACACAACTTACTTATACATCACCCTAGACAAGCATCACAGGCCTCAATGTCAAAGTCAAGGATGGTTTCAAGTGCTTTGTGACTCCCTGAAGGCCCCAGAAGCATACAATTGCTGTTTGAAATGGTAACGTAGATTTTAAAGCAATTCCACTAAAAAAATAAAATCAAATAATGATTGACTTGAATTTTCAAGAGCTTTTCAGAATGACTATTCAATGCTTGAGAACAAAGCACTGCACTATGCTGCATAATCCTTCTCAGAGTGCCTCGTTTTCCTGCATGATAATCATCCTCAGTTTTATTTCAAAAAACCTCTTCAGGTTCAACTCCACTTCAGGGAGCTCCCAACGAACACTACTTTCTTGCATTTCTGTGCTCTTCACTGCCCTTACTGCCTCCACCTTCCCATCTGTTTCATGCACTTCTGCTCTGTGTTATACCATTTTCAAACATCACTGTGCCAGCCTATCTGAATCTGCCTGGCTACAGTACCCTTGGCAAATTAATGCACTCCAGCAGAGTGGCTCCTTGCTGTTACAGCAAAGTAACGCTCCTGAAAAGGTTTATCTTTTCCTCCTGTATGGTGTCTCAAATATATCTGCACTTGGAAAGAAATCAAAGAAATCAATTTCAAAACCAAAACCTAGCTATTCTTTATTTAATCAATATTATTACCAACACATTTTGGTCCTCACAAGAAAGACTTTCATTTTCACTAAACAGGATACGAATTTAGAAAGAGGAAGCTAACATGCTCACTCAAGAACCTGGTAAATTTTAGCATTCAAAAGTACAGACCGGAATATACTGCCACCCAGGAACTCTCAAACTATGTAAAAACTGCCTAAACATCTTGCATTTATAGAACACTGTCCTTCACATCCTTTTGGAGCAAAAGACACCCTACAGCATAAAAAGGGCTCTAAGGCCTCAACAACAAAGGAAACCAATCTAACAAAGGATTATAAGGTTATTTATTACTTAATCAACCATTGCTCAACAACAAAAGAAACAGAAACAACCATTTTAAAAAGTTACTAGTTATACATGGCAGCATTTGAGAGCTTCTATTGAATTTATTAGACATAGCATCAAACTGAGGAATTCTATCCCACTTGAATGGCAACTCCAATGTTTGAGGAATTTCAAAAATATTGTGGAATTTGTTGCACTTCTTTGATAGGAGAACAATGCATCTGTTGCTATGAAGATGAGATGACAAAAAGGAAGAAGGAATGGGAATGTGAAGAGGCAAAGTGATCTAGAAATGTCAGGAAAAAAACAGCTCAGGAATTGTTTCTCTGTAGTCAAAAGGACTTTCCTGAACCTACAGAAGGGTTTCTTGCTGCCTCTAACTGCATCTTCAAATAAACCTTCTCCTCCCAACTATTCTTAAGATCTTCTAATAAGAGCCACTTACTTTCTAGTAGTATGTTCAGGTATTTTCAGGCAGTGTTTGCCTGAAAATGCACTTGTTCCTGAACAAAAGATGTATTTCTTTTCATGTGTGTATGGTTAGATTTTGATATTCCTTTATTTAGGATTCAGAATAGAGGAGTAAAGATGACATTTGAAAATTTGAAAATTTTGAATATTTTTGAAAAATTTGAACTCCTCTGTGCAGTTACTGAATCCTCAGTATACTCAGTTCCAGGCTGTAAACCTTCCAGAACTACTAGGTATGATGGCACATCTAAATTACCAGGTGGCAGCCCCCTAAGGTACAGTGCCCATCCTCCAGAAAGCTTAAACTTGTGACTCTTCTAAAGATATCAGGAAAAATTTCTTCACTGACATGCTCAGGCATTGGAATGGGCTGCCTACAGAAACAGCAAACAGTGGAATCATCATACCCAAAGTGTTCAAACAGCATGTGGATGTCACATTAAGGATACGGGGTTAGCAATGCTGTCACTGGTTGGATTTGACAATCTTGAGGGTCTTTTCCTGCCTTAAGGATTATATGATTCTCTAATACATTTCTCCAATTTATGAAGCAGACAAGTCAACCCTTTAGTGTGAAGTACCTAATCAAAGAACTGTAGACCAACAGTAGAGTAGTAGTAGTAATAGAGCTTCATAGTAATCTAGCTATTGGCAACTTGTTTTGCTGTATAATTCCCAGTCTCATAACATGACTTATTTCCAGCTTTAGGCATCTCCCAACTTGTTCCTATTGATGTTGCAAAAGAGGACAGAAAAATAATCTAGTATTTTTAACCTTTTTAAAAGTCTGCTGCCTGCCTCTATGCACCAGAGGTAAAAGCTGCAAATCAGGTATTACTAAAAAAAGATATGTAAGCATTTTCAGTAGCTTTGGCTCTATTTTGCTTTTTGTATTATCCTTTCATTACTCCAAGGCTTTAAAATGTATTCTTAGTAACAGGATCTGTCTCACTACGGAAAAAAATGTTTTTTCCTCTCTCTCTTGAAATCTCTATTATTGTCTTGCCATTGAGCATGCATTTCTAGAAATATGTTTTATTTCATTAGTAGTGATTTTATACAACCATACTTAACAAGATTTTTTCAGAGGCTGTAGGCCATGCTGTGGGTTGTGGTTCTCCTGTGTAAGAGGTCATATTTCATTTTACCAGTGAAAAACGTCACTTGTCACAGCAGCTCTTGAAGTTTGTTAAACATTTATACAAAGCCAAGCAGCACAAACTGAGATACAGTTTCAAGTACCAGACTCCTGTCATTGGTAAACAACAGGAAAAAAGATGAGTGAAAATTGTCTCCTCCCCATATGATTGGAGTGATGACCTACCTTCCTCCACCTGAGGAGGAATTGGAAAGAGTCACAACATTGTCAGACACCTGTTTGATGTGAAATGCTCACCGTTGATAATGTTTGACAGCATGTACTGTGTATTTATTGTCTCGAGCAGGACAGATGTTAGCAATGCAGGAGATGCTAACTTTCTACTCTTTCAAGAACATATACTATTTCTCCAGAAAGCCAGATTTGGCAATTACATTAGTTTCAAACTGACAAAAAATTAGCAAAAGTAACAGGAAAGCAAGTCCAGCAATTCTGCAAAGCAGACAATCAAATTGCTTTTAAATTCAAAACCATGCTATTAACCCCCAAAGATGCTTGGTTTGAAATTCATTACCACAGGATTACTTTTCCCTGACAGTACCATTTTGTACCAAAATTTACAAAACAACGAATTTAAAGACAAAGTAAAGCACAGGAGAGAATTGCAATGGTGAACATATATGTAAATTGAATGCAAATGACATAATGTGGGCTCCTTCTATACTGCCCTGAGCAGACCTCATGAGATGCCTGCCACATAAAACACCTAATTAGTTTGTAATAGTATAAGCTAAATACAGAACTGCTGGCAAGGTATGAACCAACAGAGTAATTAGAAATGGTCCTTCTCACCATAATGTTTCTTAAAGGTACATGACACAAAAGCAAGGTGTGATCTGCATGGTATTGAATTGGTTTGGCAGCTGCTCCTTATCAACCCATCTAACTGTTTTCACAGCTTCTTTTAATACAAATACTATAATTATCACAAAGAAAAGATAAGCACCTATCTTTCCACAAGACATGTGACAGATTGTGTATGGAGGAGGAAACACGACTACGTATAGGATGTACAGCCCCACAAAGTAGTCCCAAAGTAAGCTGTGCGGCCTGACCCTGGCAAGATGTAAGTGCTCTGACACAGATCCGTTTTTCTCCTTTGGGCTGCCCAGTATTTTTACTTTACTTATTTCACACAGTAATAGAATCTGCAATTTCTTAACCCAAACTAAGCAGTTTCATATGTAATGCCTGATTACCCTTTAAGTGAAGGTATTTTTCCTCATATCCAGTCTAAACCTCTCCTGGTGCAAACTGAAAACATTTCTTCTTGTCCTATCACTTGCTGCCTGGGAGAAGAGACTGACACCACCCCCCAAATATGACCTTCTTTCAGGCAGTTTTAAGAGAGCCATCAGGTCTCCCCTTGGCTTCCTTTTCTCCAGGCTGAACATCCTCAGATCCCCCAGCCTCTCCTCATCAGACTCCAGATCCTTCATCAGCTCTGTTGCCTTTCTTCTTGTTATACCTTGTGTCCACTTCTGCCTCCACCTCCAATTCTCAAAGGCAGCAGTCAACATCAGTGTGATAGAGGAAAAGATAGAACAGCAATATTGGTAACCTTAGATTTGCTGTTAGAGCAAGTCCAACTTTCACTTCATCTCTCCCTAATCTCACCCACTTCTTTCTTTCTACCATAGGGTCAGTAAGAAACAGACATAGGACAGTTGATGGTTTTTAGCATATTTGTCAAAGTACCACAGAGCTCACTGCCTCAGTAAAAGCAGAGGGAAAAATAATGTCCAGAAGTTCTGCAAAAGCCTAGCAAAAGTACTAAACAGATAAGGTTATCTTCCATTGCTACAAACAAATAAAAGCAACAGTTCATCTGTAAAGGCACTGCATAATTTCTGAGAAAAACAGGCAAGAAAGCATATAAATGCCTGAGAATTTGTCATGAATCCCAGGGATGTGTCTTCTTCATCTGAAAAGACTGAAGTACGAAGCCTACAAAATCAGTTTGGGGAAACAGGAAACAAGTTTTCTAAGAAAAAAGATATCATGAACAACTGCATTAAGTAAGAAAAGCTCACAGATCTTTCTGTTTTTCAAATCCCTCAAGGCCCTAAAGTTTAACTCTGCCTGGCAATGAAATGGGTCACCAAGTTTAAACTTAAATATTTGAACTACTTTTCTGCTGTTTATGAGGACTGACAACAATATAGCTACACATTACAAACAATTACATTTACTCCTGCATAAAACAAGAGTTTAATTTCTAACTGTAGGCTGAGGTCGCCCAAGGCTGCAACCAACTATAAACAGTCAACTGGCACCATCTTCTTCTTTAGTTCCAAGACACAAAGAGACAGGGAGAAAGTCCTAAGAATGTTCTGCCATGAACAGAGCATGTGTAGAGGATGTAACCAGTTACAGGGTTTGTAAATTTATGTGATATAGTCTGTATTCATAAATTGTTCATATAGCCAGATGAAAGAAATGTAAGTATACTGTAAAGAGATCCTTACTATAAGCTGGATATTTAAATAATGTAAAATCACAAATTAATTAAGTATACGCTGCAGTACAATTGTCAGAGGTGAGTGCATACTCCTGGAGCCACACCACCTGGTAAATGGTTACGAAGAAAAATGTCAAACTACTCCCAACTTACAGAACACAGGTTACACAGGCATCCACTTCTATATTAGTAAGAAAACAAAAAAGTCCTCTCAGAATTTTAAAAATTCTGGACCACAGCTTCATTTTTTCCTCCAATTAAATAGACTTAATCAGAGGTAATAATTATGATAGATCAAAACCAAACAGTCTAATGTAAGATTTGCGCTTCATCATAAGTGCAGAATTTCCATCACTCATTGTAGAGGAATTAAATTTCTGTCATCTTTCCATAGCTATGTGACTGCTAGAATCAAGTTATAAATTTCAGGCTCATTTTTCTGAGTCATTCCACACGCTCAAGATTATATTGTCATTCTTACTACCACTCCTACAAATATGAGGATCCTTCTCATATTCTGAAACCTCCTCTTAGGGAACTTTCTTCCTTCTTAACAGCAGCACTATTTATTAGGGTTTAATTCTCAGAACAAAACTCATTTCATGATGTACACCTTGCCAAAAGCAGCAACATTGCTTGTTGAGAAGCACAGAAAAATCTTGAACCAGGACTGTGTTGTCTGAGGTTATCCAGGCTATCCATTCCTCCAAATAGGAATGAAGATACCCTTTTCTCCCAATCTAATCCTTGAACATTTTTGCATTCATCCAAGGCCTGTCCTACTTTTTTTTTCTGCAACTGTCAGAGATTTACAAATAAGCGTGATGAGAAAACTAAGCTCAGTTCCAGGGTGTACATACAAGGTTGTTTGTGCTCTGAGAAGAAAATGGATGATGTCCTCATCAGAAGAGAAAGTGATTGAGAGGGAGCTGATGAATGTGGGAAGCAGTTTACAATTGTTTCATCTTTGGACCCCATCACACTTCTTTCAGCATTACTACTTTCAAGTGTCCTCTTTTTTTGAAGGCCCTACAGATAAAAATTACTCCTCTATTTTGAAAAAAAATAAGGCCACTTAAATGCATCATCCCCCAAAGGCAAGGACTGAAATGACAAATGAAGGGAGTACATGCTCAGTTCTGCCACCTCCTACATTGCAGAAGTAGGATTATTACTAGCATCCACCAACTCTCACTGTTGTGCCACTCCACAAACACAAATTCTTTTCAGAGAAAAACAAAAGGCTAATCTGAGGTGGAAGGGGAAGTACCACCATATTTCCTTAAACACTGATCAATGCACAGGTCCTGCCTACATGCCATACAGGCTGCAAACAATCTATAAGTGTGAATTAAGTAACTGATGTAGCTCTGATAGAAGTTTTGTTTCTCATTTGATTTGGTTTTTTTTTTATAAAAAATAAGAAAAAGTATCACAATGGAAAACTCAGAAAGCAGAATGATGTACTTATTGAAGTAAACAGAGCAAAAAGGTATAAATTTTGTTCACTGTCCAGAAATATATAGGAAGTCTATAAAAACCAGGAGAAAAAACCCACATATGCTGTTATTTTAACAAGTAAAAGATAATTCCAGATTTCTAGATTTCTAATTACTCTGTAGAATGATGAATATGTAGTATCAGCTCAGTATCAAATGTAATCACACTGCAGTTTGATTTTCATAGAATCACCCTGAGCTGGAAGTGACCCACAAGGATCACTGAAGTCCAACTCCAACTCCTGGCCCTTCAGAGCCACTGGAGTCACACCATGTGCCTGAGAACACTGTCCAAATGCGTCTTGAGCTCTGTCAGGCTTGGTGCTGTGACCACTTCCCTGGGGAGCCTGTTCCAGTTGCCCAACGACCCCCTGGGTGAACAACCTTTTACTAATATCCAACCAAAACCTCCCCTGACACAGCTTCATCATGTTCCTTCAGGTTCTGTCACTGGTCTCCACAGAGAAGAGATCAGTATCTGCCCCTCCTCTTCCCCTCACAAGGAAGCTTAGGACTGCTATGAGATGTCTCCTCAGTCTCTTCTTCTCCAGGCTGAAAAGACCAAGCGACCTCAGCTGGAGCTCGTGTCACTTCACCTCTAGACCATTCACCAACTTTGTTGCCCCCTCCCATGGACACTCTCTAATAACTTAGACTCTATTTTATATTGTGGCACCCAAAACTGTCCCCAGCACTCGAGCTGAGGCTGCCTGTGCAGAGCAGAGCAGGACAGTCCCCTCTCTTGCCCACCTGTGATGCTGTGCCTTACGCACCCCAGGACACACTTGGTCAGCACGGCACTGCTGGCTCCTGTTCAACTTGCCATCAACCCCCACATCACTTTTCACAGCACTGCTATCCAGCATCTCATTCCCCAGTGTGTCCATATACACAGGGTTGTCCCATCCCAGGTGCTGAATCTGGCATTTGTCCTGATTAAAATTCATTTGGTTAGTGACTGCCCATCTCTCTTAATTTGTCGCAGTCTCTCATGTGTTACATTCTCCTGTTAAAGCATCTTGATTTAAAAGGAAATAAAAGTAAATCAGGATACTAGAATTCTAATATGATGTGCCTTTCACCAAAAGTATTACACTGGCAGGCTCAACAAACCAACACAATTACCAGTTACTTTTTGTCTTGCATTAGCAGACAAAATTCTGTAAAAAATTCTTCAAATAGAATAAAAGAAGCAAAATATTGATTTTTCACATGGAATCTCTACACAGTATTTATACTGAAAACCCCCAAGAAGTTCTTTATCATTAAGAATAAATTCAGAGATTAAATACGGAGAAAGAAAACCAAGAAAAGGGCAAACCCTTCCATAGGACAAATTGAAATTACATAACTGAATCTAATAAAATCTGTGGAGTGGATTTACAGAAGAAAATTGGATAACTATCGAGAGACAACACAAGAATAATTTATTTATCCTAACGATTTTCAAGCACAAATGGTAACTACAGATCATGTGTGAAAATACACAGTAACAAATATCTTATATAGTAATGTGCCTTACTGGATCTTCTTAATGATGAGTAATAGCACAACCCTTTAAGAACACACTCCTACTTCTCATATTCCTCTTTGAAGATATTCAGCACCAATTGTGTGACTTTTCTAAAGCCCTTCAATCTTTCTACACACTTTGATAATATTTCTTTATTTATATGGCTCCTCCTATGGTTACAGAAGATTATCACAGTTGTTAAAAAAAGTCTGGACTACACAGCTTAAAGAAATTACCATTGTCAACAGTGGAAAGGAATGTAAGAGGTTGTGTCTATGTGGATAGTTACTAAACAGATTTCTGGAGGAGAGAAATATTAAATAAACATAGTACTTTTAGGGATCAGTCTTTGTTTGCAAATTAAAAATCTAAATTAGCAACACAGATTGTCAGGATTGTTAATTTGTGCTCCTTCTATTGGGCAAGCGAACCTATAGCCATAAAAATAATGATACTCTGTACAGAATCTCCAGATTGTCATGTTGCAATCAACAGTCCAAAAATCTGTTTTAAACCAAATTTACTATTAAAAAACCCTTTTATACAAAGCTGGTATGTTAGACATCACTCAAATGTCACCTAAACTCATTAAAATGTCATAAGCAAAGCAAAGGGACCTTGCAAAGCAGAAATATGTGTCCTATTATACTAGTTTGTTTTTTGTGTCTAGTTCATAGACATTTCACTTCCCTCAGATTCTGAGATGCAATTAAGCATTTGAAAAAATTAATCATTGTAATAAAACACTGTTAATTGGATTTTTAATTGGAAGCTCCTTTTTTCTCTTTCTCATACAAAACATCAGCTGCAACCAAAGCAGCCTAGACCCCAGGACAGCTTGGGCTGGAAGACTGTCTGGCAGCCCATCCGACCCACCCCCCTGCTCACACAGGAGCTAACACAAGCATAATTTCACATCTGAGTATAAGCAAACAGCAGATCTGTTACAAAAACCAGTAAAAAACAGTTTAACAAAAATCATGGGCTCTGATCACAATTCTTGCTAGTCACAAGCAGTGTATTTCCTGGGAAATGCAAATGTCACTAGCAACTTGAACCCCTGAAAGAACTAAAGAACACCTTACTTTTGCATTTCGATGGATTTATTCCCCTGGGACTCTGCATTTCATCTGAAGCTGACAAAATGTACTCTATAAATATTTATACAGCATATAGCAGATTTCTTTTTATTTCTCAACACACAAGTAACATCCATATAACCACCGGTTTTATGATTACCTCTCCTGGACAGATAATTTAAATACTAATTTTAAATGTCATTTTGTGAATAAAAACTGTTTAAATGTTCTTTAAGTAGTGTGATTTGTAGCAAACACTAATGTATTAGTGTAATTTATTTTAGTTAGCAAAACTGAAAATAATAGCCTATTTTATTTACCTTGCTCAGAATGGGCTTTTATTAATAGGCTTTATTTTTATATATATACAAGAGAAACTTCTGTCGTCATATACAGATTAGAAATGTAAACACTTAAACACTTCCCACACTGACTGACTCTAGAATTGATTCTAAGTAGTATCTCAAAGAAAAAGAACCAGGGTGACAAAGAGCACTACTGCCCCCTAATGAGCTAGACCATGAAACCTCCTCTGTAACAGCATTTGTCTTCAAGTCATTATATCCACCAACTACAAAAAAAAAAGTGAAAAAATAATCATTAAGAATATATACCCTAAATTCATGCCACATTTCGCACGAAAGGCACATACATAATTTTGTACAGGAAAAGAAAAGGTATCTGGTAGCTATGATTTTCAAATACAATACTTAATGCACCAAGAGATCATAAGGATGCAAGATACACCAGAAAAATTACCCACACTAAGCAAATATTAGTCCATCTCAGGTACTAGGATGTAATCCTGTTGTGATCTTCACACAGATTTTTGATTTTTTTAATTTATTATTGATTTATTCTAGGTTCGTACTTATTGCAAAGTAATTCTGATCTTGATATCTAACCATATTCACAAAAAGAAGTAAGAAAGGAAACAACAGAAAAAGTCCACTATCTGAATTGTTTGTATAAGAAACAGCAGAACGTATATGAAAAAGATATTTTTCCCTCTATATTTTTAATAGTTTTGCCATAAGAACTGAATCTGTATTCAATGCTCAAGTGCAGCTTGGACATAAAATTTTGTCCAGTTCCTGTATCTGCAGCAATGAAATGCTGAAAAAAATACAATTGCTGCAAGTCTTAGTGAGAAGCACAAACATAAGCTGTGTATTCTTTTTTATTTCATCATAAATCAGAAATTCCACTCACATTAGTAAAATTACTGTGAATTAAATGCAATGCTAAAGCATCACTGAGTTCTGATTTCTCCCCTCAAACTCCTTATACTGGATTTTTCACAGGTAAACACTGTGACAGATACCACAGAACTAAAGACTCCAATTTCCATTAGCAAGATAAGGTTAAAAGCAAATCATATGTCTAATCTGAAACATGCTGGCTAACAAAAGACACAGATTTTATGAATAAAAAATTATGTGCTTTAGTGAGTTTGGGTTCTAATATGCCACCAAGTCATTAAAATCCTTGAACTTAAGACTCTACCTTAAAACCTCCAAATACTGGGTTTCTGTGGCCTCATATACTGTCATCATTCATATAAATACATCATTAGCACAGAAAGGTTGCAAGTGATGAGCAATGTCTTATACAACTACACACATGGTACAAGGCTGCAACCTACTATGTATTAAAAGCATATGAACTACAATCATATGCTATGTGATAAAAATAAACTATCTACAAAAACATTCTAGAGACCTAAAATAACCATATTCCCTATTTCTCCTGTTACAGCCCAAAGAGCTGGTAACCCAACTCTCAATCTACTGAATACTTATGCTATTGTATCAGTATTCCACAATTCCAAGTGTTTACTATAACCTTTACAAAATATAAAAACGAAAATAATGACAAGAATAACAACAATTAAGAGCTCCAGTGGATGCCTTTAACAGAACACTAACATAAGGCCATCACCACAACTTATTCCAACCCTATCAACTTTTATTTTTTACCTTTGAATCTTCATTGCTCACTCCCAGCTCTAGCACAGCTTGAGGAGACTTCAGCTTTGCTTGCATGGACTCTGCCATTTGAAGATTAAGCTGCCATCCAATTGTTTCAAGCTATAAAACACAAGTTTAGATGACAATCAGATGGTACAGAAGCAGTGAAATCAACTTTCAAAACTGCCAGTGGTCTGTCTCAGTGGACACAGTGTCACATTCTACAAATGTTGAACATTTGTACACAATGCATTTCCCTCAAATTATCCTGGACTCCAAGACAGATTTGCTTTTCTCTTGTCAACATTACCATTCAAACTGCCTACAACCACTCAAATAAAGCAACTTCCTATGTCTCAGACCTGATAGACCCAATCCATAGAACACAACTATGGATCCAGAATATGGTAGCTTCCTCTTCTTGTGGAACTTTATCAGCAAAGTTGCAGATTCAATTTTATTTCACATTTATTTTACTTTTAGGAAAAAGGGGGAAAAAATAGTAAACCACCCAAAAACGGTGACTTCTTAATCCACAGATCTACTGGTGTGTTCTACCATATGCAGATCTTAACGACAAAAATAATTCTACTTTTTGAATCATTAATGCCAAAAGGACAAACCCAGCAAAGCATGTGAGCAACAGAATTTTAAATAGAAAATTTAAAAAACCAACATTTCAAATTCTTTTTTCATCATTAATCTGAAGTTATATTCAAATATTATTAAGGTACTGCTCATTCACAAATTAAGTACAAAACAATCTTCCTGGCCTTAGTGAATAAAAAGAAGTGGAAATACAAAGTCTTACCATCTGCCAAGAAAATTTACACACAAATTCTTTTTCATCTACTGTCTCCCCTCTTATAGTAAATACTGTGGCTGACTTGGTAAGAGTGGAACCACAATCTGGTTAGCCTCTTGCCAATCTAACAGCTAAATTCAGCTAAAACCATAAACAGAATAAAGCCACACCAAAGGCCTTGTATTGTGAACAGTAATGCATGCCCTGCATCCTACAGTGACAGTAATCTCTAGATGAAAGATAGGAAAGGATGGCAAAAGCTTCTTCCACGGACACAGCTCAAAGACAGAACTTCCAAAATTTCTAGCAGCTATACAATTTATACTTACATACTAATGTATGTTATACTGCATTTATCTATAGGCTGGATCAACAGCAGAACTATGTAATAAACACTGGCCACCACATAACTAAGCATACCAGAAGAAAAACTATGTATCATGATCTGTCTTAACCACCAAGGCCAGTACAAGAGGGTTAGGGAGTTTAGTCAAGGCCACAGCTAAGGGAAAGACACCACCATCTCAGACTGATTTTGTGTGCAGCTGTAGGAACAGGACAGCAGGAAGAACTTCAGCAGGTCAGTCTGAAATCTGTCAGCTGCTCTGCAATCAATGCACCATTCAAACTTCAATTTGTCATAAAAATAAGGAAGTTTACATTTAGTCAAATCCATGAAAGCATGCAGAGGGACCCAGTGAAGACGTTCCAAGTCTGGTACCTCATTTTGAGCATAGCTTTAATAACAGTAGGCCCACAGCCTATGAATTAGAAGGTGCTTTAAAGAAAAGTTACATAACTTATAAAAGTAGATGAATTTTTAATCATAATTCTGCTTTCATTTTCTCTAACTTGATTACATCTTGGTTAGTGAAAATAATAGCACATAGCCCATCCCACCCAAAAGCACAGAACAAGCTAGAGTGGATTCTGTCTACATGCTCAAGTCATTCGCACCAATGGACAACTCTGCTAAGTACCTGTGGTAGCCAGTATTTTCCAGGAAATTTTATCAGAATGATACAACTAGAAAACATTTTTCTCTCCACAAACTTCAGTGAAATTAAGAAATTAACTCTGATTCTGTCAGGAGCATAATGACAGTACCTTAAAAAAAAAAACACACTAAAAAACTTCAGGGTTTTTATCAAGGGAAAAAGTATAGTTCATTTACAAAAATTGCTAATGGTCAACAGAAAAGGAGTCAGACCCCAAGTTATGGGTTATAGTGGAAGTAGACCAAAGCAGGCAACTGGGAACAGTACCACCTACCGATAAAACACCTAACCACTAAGGACAAATCACAGAGACACTGAGCTCTGGAATGTGACAGCTCTTCACACTGCAGTCACTATGGTTCAAGTCCTTAGCTCCTCAATTTAGAAAGGATTTTCTAACAGCTACTTAAACAGTGTATTACTGTAGTATGGAAAGCAAGCCTTAAGGCAGGATAGCAGCTTACCCAGGATCATAAACCAATGCCACAGAGACAAAAACAACATCCAAGGAAGCCTGACTTTTAAGACTTTTCTGAAGCTGTTAAATACTGTGTACTCTGTGAGGTACGAAGAACAAATCACCAAAAAAAAAAAATTAAAATTTGTATTTTCTATTTTACTTTTAATACTTATCTATCCCAGAATACTGTAGAGGGCTCAGAACAAATACAGCATGCATATGTGGCAGCACACTGGCCTGAGTTTATAGCTGAAGAGCAGCTGTAACTCGTTTTATATTGCTTTACCTTAAAAATTACTTTGTTTTCCTACACAATTCATATCTGTTTTCTGTTTTAAACACAGAATATGTTTATGTTATATGTATGAGAACAAGTTTTAATTAATAGCTAGCATGCTGCCTAAGGCATCAAAATGGTCCATTTTCTTGAAAGAAAAATGCAGCATGTATCTGGCAATGGTTGTGTTTGTTTACTTAGAAGACATTCAACATCCTGCAATGTCAATTAACCTTTTGAGAGTAGTGATATGTTTGTGCATGGCATTTGTGTCAAGGCAAAGTACTTGTTAGTCACAAGTGGTTACATACTTTACAGCAATTTTTTTTCAAATATGAAAGGACTAGAAAATTATTTTTACTTCAGGTATAAAACTTGCTACAGAAAAAATGATGGAAGAACAATGGAAGAATCTGTGATATACTAACTGAAAAGCACTTACTCGGGCAGAGGAAAAGTATTTCTCCATGCCTAGCCTCCATGTTTTTAGCTATTGTAGACCTTTAGCCTCTTTTCACAATTTCTTATCAGCAGGTTAAAAATGTGCAAGCTACCTTGTCACTGCAACACTAAACACTGTTGAAAATATACTCTTTATTAATGTAAATTCTTACTGATCTCTCTGGCACTTATTTAACTTCAAGGTTATGTTTAGGAAAAAAAAAACAACAAAAGCAAACAAAAAAAGCTGGGAAAAAAGCTGAAAAAAAGGAGAGGGAAATAAACATAGGTACTACACAAAACCAACATTAAGAACATATGAAAATGCTTCAAATCTGTTCCAGGAATCCTCTTGCAAATAAGTCAGGGCAACAAAGACATGAGGAAGCTTTCAACAACCACTGTAAATCCTCAGTTCTTGTGTCCATCTTGTTTCATTCAGGCTTCTGAAGAGATAACCATGGCACTCAGGACTAACAGACATGGAAGAACTCAAGCACCTCTCCGTTCCAGCACCCACTCAGTACCAGCTGTAGAAGAGGTAAGGTGTCATTGCCTGCTGAACCAGGTACTCCCCCACCCACAGTGCTCTCAGTGGCCACCCACAGTTGTCCCAGGGCAGATCCACACTAGAAAGCAGCTAGTTCCCCTACCAGAAGAAGATCTGACCCTTCAACTCAAGAGGAGCAGCACCTTTACATAAAAACACCACCTCTGGTCTGTCTGTGATGGCCACAGTCACTTTCTTCCAGTGATCTTCCAGAAATCTTCAGATTTTCCAACTCAAGCCCTGTTCAGCAGACTGTTTTCCATGCTAAATAGTAGAGCGTAATATTTTACACAGTAAGACAAGATCATCACCAATCTAACATAACTATGGTCAAACATCTGGGTGAAAGTCACTCTCCTGAGAAAGCTCAGTGCGTTAAATATCAAAGCAGACTTTATAGCTGATATAAACCTGAAGCACAATCTCCAGCCAAATCAAGGTTCATACAGTCAAAATTAACATCCACAGAATCCACCATTTCTCTTACAGCCCATTGGTTTTTTACATACTCTTTTGTCTCTTCCCAGTAAATCTTCATTATGGTTCCTTACTTCTACTTTTTGCTGCCCATAAACCTTATTACAAATTAAACCTAAACTGAGAAGAAATTCAAGAAGTCTGTCAAATAGGACAAGTTTCTGTATTAGTTGTCAAAAAATACTTTTCTTAACAACATAGATATATTTATTTTACACTCTTCAATGACAAATCAAATAAATGTTCTTTGTCAAAGAAATTCAGGCTAATTATCTTAACTACACAAGAACCAGGCTATCAGACTAAAAATAAAGCACTACAGCTTTGAGAAGGAAAGCAGAACAAATGTCAATAACAGCCATGTTGCAGGGCTCCAACCTGAAAAAGCAAGGACAGAGCCCAAGTGAACAAGAAACTTGACACTAAAAAATGATTGGCAAGGACTTATTTGAAGAAACAAAAAAAAAGGGGAAGTATTGTGAAACAGGGACAATGAAGTGGAACAGACTTTCAGAAAATATGTATTCACCTAAAATTTCTTACCTAGTACCTTCAGCTTCAGCCAAACTTCTGAAACAGGGTCGAGTATTTTTAGAAGACAAAAGAAAAAAAGGAGCTTAAATACTCAGGCAGTACCAGAGAAGGAAAAAAGGCTATTTGTCAGTTGTTCTTGGTTGATAAACTGAGATCACACCTCCTGTCTGTCTCTACACCCATAAAGACTGGAAGTTTGTTTTCATTTTAAAGCAGAAAACTGGAATTTTCATGTAAATTACCTGATTCTAGAAGGGTCATAACACATCATTACAGGAACTACAGAAGACCAGTATTATATGGCTCTTAGAAGTCACTGATGTGGCAGCTTACTTCTTACCACAGTGCCAGCAGGCTGCCATAATACCAGGCAAATAACTGTTTCTCATCCATGATTTGGCACCTGTTTGTCCCTTAGGAACTGCTTTAAGCATAGACTCACAGAAAGTAAAAGCAACAATGAGTTGCTCAACGCAGCAATGAACTTGCAAGAACTACACTATGGAAGTACCACTTGGGCACATAAAATCAACAGCACTGAGGTTTTTATAACCACCAGGCATTTAGACAGTTATGAGGCAGCCAATTACTCTACAGATCAAATTTAACCTGCTATGAAGATGTAATTATTTTGTTCAGGTTCTTGCTCTCCATTCTTTTAGCAAGATTTGCTGTTTTCAGAATACCTAGCTCTCACTAAAGAGAATAAAATCTTATATTCAGAAAACATACTTGATTCAAAATATGTGGACAATTAACCAGCGTTACAGGCTAAATGCTACTTAACAAACTGCTACATATAACCTCTCTACAGGAAAGAGTATGAAGATCCTGTCATTTCCAGTATTAGCCTCTCCAGCAAGCAAGTGACCTTGAGCATTTCTACAGGCAAAGCGATAAATGCTGATTAGCAGTTAGCAAAGAGCAAGAAAAATGCTCAAAACCAGTGTTTCATATTAAAATCTAAAAAGGGAGAAAAACAGTTCTGAGCTGAGCTGTTTAAGAAGCCTGGTGGGCAAATGCAGAAGCAATTCTAAACTAGCAGCAAGTGTCCTGTTTTATGCTTATGAAGGAAAATAGATTATGAAAGGCCTGGATGGGAAAGGAACATATACCATAGGCAAACTAACATATCCAATCTGTACAAGTCTACTATTAGTACAACAACAAATGTTTTCAACATAGCTTGAAGGTAGCTGGTAAATTAATGTGATAACAATTTAACAATATAATATAACAATTATAACAATATAATTGTTATCTTTGAAAATCAGCTGTATAATACAGTTTTTCAACAATATTATTTCCATTCAGCATCTCATCCACTGTCAGTGGGCTATGGTTTAGTTTGTCTGCTTGAACTTTTTTAAAGCAACAAAACTCCTGCCTTTTTAGGTAGCAAAAGATCTTCATCATCACAAAGCTGCTAAGGAACTGCTAAAGCCTTCTAACATGACTGAGGAGAATTTTACAGCAAACTGAGCTTGTGGCCCACAGTCAGAATTAAAAGCCAGTAACATGAGCACAAATGAAAATAAATCCTACCATTCCTCCGCAAATTCAAATCTCGGCAGCAAACCAAGTACTTCTAATCATAGAATGATTTATGCTGGAAGGAATCTTAACAATTATCTAGTTCCAACTCCCCTCTCCTCCACACATATGGACAACTTCCACTAGACCAGGTGATGCAGAGCCACATCCAGCCCGACCTGTAACGCTTCCAGGGATAGGGCATCCACAGCTCCTCTGGGCCACATATTGCTGTGCCTCACCACCCTCACAGTAAAGAATTTCTTCCTAACATTTAAACTAAACGTACCCTTTCTCAGTTTTTAGACGTTTCCCTTCATTCTATCACTACATGCCCTTATAAAAATTTCTTCTCCAGCTCTCCTGTAGGCTCCCCTTGCAGAGTCGACTCCTTCTGGTACTGGTGGTGCTGAAAGACTTGATAAATATGGACAGCCCTATTCTTGGTTGCCAGCAGCTTTCTATGACACAGAATGTTTCTGTAGACTTGCATAGCTAAGAAATAACATCCAGGTCTCCTGGCTTTATGTCCCTACTCAAAGACTGACTTCCGGGTAGTTTGAGTGCATCTAGTTACTTCCGTTCTCAGGCAATCTAATTAATTTGTGGACATGCTGAAGTAGTGAAATTGACTTCATTTTTTCTGACGCTTTTAAAAACTTCATAAAGGAAACAGAATGCCAATAATTTCTTACTGGCTCATTTTTTTACAGTTACCAGCAAAAACAGTCTTCCATTCGGCTGAAGCATAACAAACTACTACAGCTAAAATCAGTCAGTTACAACAATACAGAAATTAGTGTCATGCTCCACTAGTATATAGATCCACGCATTTGATTTTCAAATAATTTAATCCTTATTTTGAGCATTTAGTTCAAAATGATGTGGTATTTGTGATAACTTCAGTGTTACTGGATATCAGATTATGTTTTTCATAGCCTAAGAAAGAAACTGACATGCTTGAAGCTCTTTCTACTAAAAACACCATAATAATGCACAAGTCCATGGCATTGTTTTTCTTAGTTACAGTCTCCTTATCTATTTCTACTAAATGTGGTGTATCTGTAAGAGCATGTATCAGTTTACACACAGCAGCTACTCTTGGAGGTAAGTTCAGCTTCAAGTGCTGGAGTGCTCCCTACTTAATAGGCTACCTTAATTCATAGTTAAAAGTAAATATTGACATCTTAAGATTGCAAAGTCTAAACACCTACTATTTTAGTGTTTAGTGTTATTTACTCATTTACTCAGAGTAAATAACAGTGTGGGAGAGTGCATAAAAGGGAGATGAAAATCCAACCTTCAGTCTATTCTTTAGGAGGTAGATTTCTCACAGCTGAAGAAAAAAGGAACTACCCTTGAATAGCCCCAGAGCAAAAACTATACCTTAAAAATGAAGCCTGACAAACTGAAAAAGTGCACTACATAATGTTGCTGCTTGCAGTAATGGAGAAAATTAACAACTCAATGTCTCTGCCCACATATATCTCATGTCCCAAATACAACAATTACAGAAAGAGAGAAATTACATCTTATTTTAACAAATGAAATCAGAATTTTGTCATTTTGTCTCAGATATTAACTCATTCACTTCAGTTCTCTTCCCCTCTAATTTGAGAGGAATAGTCCAACTTTTTGAATGAAACATTTCCTAGAATAATTGAAAGAGCTGTTTATGTAATTTAAGCCATCTATACTACCCTAACTGAAACTGTTATGAACAGTGAAGAGATAATGGGATATGAAAGACACCTTCAGGAAATCTTTTTCTCATATTATATATTTTCTCATATTGTTACAGTAGTATATATCACACTGACTACAAAACTTTTAAAAATGTTTTTCACTCTGCAAGATATTTCAAGGAAATAAATAATCCTCCATGTAAGAAACTTTCTAGTGTATTTTTTTCGGTTGTTCTAAGCAAATAACCTAGTGGAAAATTAGTATAGCTATCCTTTCATTCAGTTTAATTCTTGAAAGAGTAACTGCCATATTTAGTTCCTGCACTGAAGACAAAATATTCCTCAATTCATTGTAGAAAACAGAAATCAAAATACTCACATTTAAAGTTTGGAAATCTCTTCCCCTCATCATTCAATACTTATTTAGAAAAAAAATACTAATTCATAGTTTAAAAAAATGAATAATTTTCCTTTAAAGAAAATATATTAAAACTATGCATACATGTTGCAATACCAACTATCAGTTTTGTATGATGGGAGAGGACTAAATGTGTATGATATATTTAAAAAAATGGTCTGCAATGCATTACTCTAACTTCATATCTGTGTAATCATACCAGCATAAAACTAGAGGAAACCATTAATTCTTCTCTCTAAAATTTATAGCCAGAGGTGCCAATTCCACTTTTCATCAAGAAATTCAGCATTCCAGAATCAAAAATCAAAATTATAGACATGAAAATATCAATTTTGCCTGCTGTGGTGATGCAAATAATTTAAGAATGATTTAAGGGTGACAAAACATGCCTGACTATGAACTCCTTCGAAAACTCTCCAACTCTAGAAAAGAGTATTATTGCATGGGAGACAGCAGCAGGATGTAGCCAAAACTGCACTCAATATAGCAAATAAATATTAAAACAGAAAAAAGGGGGCACATTTTTAAGAGAAGGCAATGACTGACAGGCAAAATTTGCCAATCACAGGTAGGGTCTTCATCACAGAAATAATCTGTAATCAAGAAGAGAGTGTTTCCTTTAAGGTAAGCCCCAGATCAAACACCAATTTTCTCCTGATGGAAAACCTGAGCATTGTGAGCATGGGAGAATGACTGCACAAACACACTAATTTCTGTTCTTCATTGTTGCTACTGACTTCAGTTGAATTCAGGTGGCATGAATATCTTTGAAGAAAGTTCTAGATGCTGCAGCTTCTTTTCAGGAGGTCTTGCTGTAGCAATTGCCCTATAGGTGGGCAATCCTGCAGTGAAACAGCTGGGTTTTCATATGATTGCACGAAATTTCTGACTGCAGTCCTTTAGCACATTTTTAATAGCAATAGCAAAAGATTTCTAATAGAAAATAGAAAATAAAGCATACAGTAGTTAAAAAACTGTCCCTCTTTGGACAAACTTATTTTACTTCAATGCAATTCAGTATCCACATTTCACAAATGGGTTTTTGAGGCATTTTGTAGTTTCAATGATAAGTACTCTTTAATGGCAGGTTTAAATTTAATATTCATAATTTATCTGTATATATGAATTACAAAATAAGTGACTAGCATCTTCAGCTGACAGTAATACGCAAATCTTCAAATTAAACACAAGATTTGAAGCAGTCCCCATAAAAATAGTATGTAACTATCAACAAAACTGTAGGTACAACCACTCACCAACATAACAGATTCAGTACAATAGGTTGAAGATTTTTATGAACTACAAGACTAGTTACAGTCAGTCATAACACATATGCACAGCCAAGTTCAGCAGAAGTGGCACAGTCTACAGTGACTCACGCTAATTTTTTAAGACTGGACTTTGAAACTTCAATGATATTTTTGCTATGTTTCTCAGTCATGAAAGCAAAAGAAAGTAAGAAGCACTGGATGGATCCTACCTACCTAGACACAATACTAGAATGTAAATGTAAAACCAGACTCTGCCTTAATCTTGTAGATACTGTGAGACCATCAGCAAACAGGCAAACAAAGAAAGAAAAGGAGGAACTGTATTTTTCACCAGTAGACAAGAATTACTAGAAATAAAGGTAGTCATTTCAACTATTATTACAAACTTGTAATATAAAGGCAAGGAGAGTTGGATTGGGCTAGGCAGACAGACAGTTAATTTACAGAATCATGTAAAATATTGATCAAATGGAGCACAATTCCCAGGGGGGAAGAAAAGCATCTCAGCCTCAAAAGAAGGCACTGTTATGACCAAGAGACTGAAAATAGCTTAGGTCAAAGACTCTGTCAAGTGATTAAACCAAGCGATATAGAGGCACTGAATGTGAAGATTCTTCACTAATGTGAACAAACATATCATGTTTGCCATAGAACTCTTGGACCCCTCAGCATAATTTTCCCAAATAACAACAGTAACTTAAGAAGGCAGCAAAAAAAATTAAAATTAAGAGTAATAAGTTTTTTAACTCTATAAGCTATTAGTTTTAGCTTGTAATTAATGCTAGAAAAAGCAACAGGAACAAAACAAAGAGCCACTACCTCACCTCTCAGAGAAGGTATAAAGAGCATATTAAAAATAGAAGAGACTAGGATTTAACTCTGAAAGGAAAATATGCACAAATCACGCACCCAAATCCACCTTATTTGTGAATATTTAACTAAATTCTTCATCCGAGACTAGCTGGAGGTTAATTTCTTCTGATTTCCTATTTTTGTCTTCAAAGATAAAATCAGTTTTCTCTTCAGCAAAATTTACTTAGCATGTATACCAAGAAAAGTGGTATTTTCAGACTTCTCTGTTCAATGGTCAAATCAAACCCCCTGACTTCTTTAACCTTGGAGATCAGGAAAATAACACACCCCAAAAAGAACCAGTATGCTTCAAAAGGAAGGATACAAAATAAGTAACATGACACTGGTAGAGTAAGACTACTGCTGAGCTGCAACTTCAAGAGACTTTGCATTAATTGAAGTTACTGCAAGTTTTCATCTGTAACTGGTTTCTACTGAGAAACAGGTAGTTTGAAAACAAACAGAAAGAGACTCTATGACAAACATTGGAAACAACATTCCGGTTTCAAAAACCTTAGCATTGAGGGGTTTATTTTATACAAAACGTAAATATCCTGTTGTGCTCCATCTGTGGCAAATTTGTGGGCACAGCTGCAGTAAAAATGCACACCAGTCTATGACCACTTTTATTAAGTCATGGCTGACTGGTGGTTTTTTATCTAGCAGAAAATATAACAAGATTCAATGGAGGAAAGATTAAGTTGGGCAGTTTTTAATTAGAGATAAGGCAAACATTTTTAGTAACCATTAAAAAGAACCCAGACACTACCTGTCATTTCAAGCCTTGAAATCACAACCAGACCCCTTTCCCAAAAGCTCGTTTACATATCGAAGAAAAATTACGGCTGGTATTACACAGGAAGTTACACAAGACAGGGACAGCGTTAATTTTTATCACCTTTTAAAATGCTATTTTGCATGTAGGAACAGAACAAAACTTACAGATCCTTCTAAACACTGTCAAAATGTACCTTATTCCAACCTTCATAACTTATACTTTCTTGGCAGAAGACAGAAGAGGGCAAGGATAGGAAGCAAATCATTAAAAAATCCTTAAGAAATAGTACATAAAAACTGTAAACAATTAAAACTCCTACTAACAAAGCTGAGTAAGTGAAAGAATAAGACTCAGTTGTGCTGTAACAGGTGATTAAAATATTCTCATTAGGTATAAAAACCTGTGGTTTTACTTTGTATTTCATCATTTGCAGGCTCTTTGTTGGAGTGTATTGGCATCACATAATGCAAGCTGGTTCACAATTCACTGTGACAATGCTCATAGGTACAATACTGGTTTTGTGACCTCAGCTTGTCACTGCAAGATTAATTGATCAGATAGTAACAAGAAACTGTAACATTCTTTCATATAGTTTGAGCTGTATTCCTCCTTACTTTGCATTCTTCTGATAACAGAAAAAAAAATTTTGCCACGACATATACAGCACACCAATTCTCTTCTTTTTTTGGCATAACCACAGGATGCATGTGTTTCAGAGTATTTCTGTAGATGTGCCAGCATTTAGCAGAGGGAATTTAGCATATTAACATTATATATACACCCATTAGCAAGAAGGCTAGTTTCTGAGAAAATCACTTTCAGAGTTTTTCCCACAAGGCTTCAAACAGGCACTCAAGATACAGAACTGACAGCTCTGTCAAGAATTTTAGGTACATAACTTCACTAGTTGCATTCCCACACATCATTATATTAAGCAAGGCTGTCTGAAAGCTATAAAAAACTGTTCTTGCTTGGCAACATAGGACTTTTATTTTACATTATATATATTTTAAGGATACCCAGAATAGTTTTCCAAAACTAGAAAGCTATGAAGCACTTAGCTTGATCTGCCTTTAAAACACAGATTAGCACAGAATACCAAAACACATACAGAGAACATAATATAAGGGGGAGGAGAAGTGGAGAAAAGCAACAGAACTGATGTAAAACTGCCATGAGAATTCAGAATGAATCCTATCAAAAATCTAGCAGGGAAGAAAAAATACATTTTAATCGGATCAGTGTGCCTTCATTTCTAAACTTATAAATTACCAAGAAAAAACTTAAAAACTGGATCAGATTGATATTAAACTATTATCACTGGCCTATCATTCTCAAAGCCAGATTAAGAATGTGTTCAAAGGAAAAATTATACCAATACCATCATCTCAATTAATTACGATTGTATTATTGTCAGCAGAAATAATATAATAAAGGCACTGCCATATGAGTAAGGACCAAAGAACCAATTAATGCAGCAGCAGAATATGCATTATTAATAACTCTGTGCAGATGAAGACTGCCAATAATTCAACAAAGAAAAATGAAAAGCTGAAATGAGAAACAGTATTAAACAGTATAGCTTTATTTTAACTCCACAGTTTTTATTAATTTCTCAAGTCAATAACATCTCTATCTACTAAGCAGTCTGCACAAAAAATTTCAAAAACTTATGTTTAAAAAAGAATAGCTTTTCTCAAACAATTAGAAATAGTGTTCAGTATGCCACAGAAAACTTCACCTAATCAGTATTCTAGGAAATAATTGTTCTGCTGCTCTAACAAACACAATTTGACTTGTTCTCCCAATGAAGGTATCAACCAGCACATTACCACCTACACCTCTTGCACAGAACTGACAGACCTGAAACACAGAATACTACTTTTTAACAGCTTGTACTTTGCAGGTAAGAAAAGAATCTGGTTTAAGAGAGCTAATATGTCAGTACAGACAAATTATCTGTAAGAAATTATTTTTCATAAAAACTAGTGATCTTGAGTCCAAACCTGAACACTTCTGCAAGTCAAAAGATGCACCAGCCTACTCTCAAATATGGCAGAAGTCAAATTTTTTAGCTTTATTGTGGAATAATGAACTTGGACACTCAATTACCCACTAGTTTTGACAATAAGCTAATCAATCCCATAGGTTCCAATATTTTCTTAATGTGTAAAACCATACCCCTAACAAAAAAAACCTAAAACTGTCTGCCATTTCTTATTATTTTGAAACAGAAATGGAAGATTACTGCCTAGTCCTTCTTGTGTGCACAATATAAAATACTGTACTGTCAGCATTTCAATAACTGTAACAGACAACCTCTAAGTACCATGTGTCAGGAAAGACTTAGAATTATTTTGCCACATGGATTTTAGTAAAACACAATATTAAATTCTAGATAGATCTTTCTTAGTTATTTCATAAACTTTGTCTAGTGAGTGTGTGCAGGGACACTGTGTATGTGTTGGAACAGAACTATCGAGACCTCAGTAATGTTAATCAGGACCCTAATTCTGCACTTGGATCCACACAAGCAATCCCTTTATGCACCCACTAAAGCTACTTTAAAGAAAATTCAGAGTTACTAACGTGTAGGAAGCACATGGCAAGAGAAAATACAAAAGAATCACATATGAACTAAATTCTGAATTGATATGTAGTCCTGCACACCACCTCAACAGGTCACCAACAGTCCCTACCAAACATGTAGTGATAACCAAAAACCCTGTACGTATTTTTAAAAGAACATGAAAGAGAAAAGAAAAACCAACCAACAACTAGCATTCAAAGACTCACAGAATGGTTTGGATTGGGAGGGACCTCTGAAAATCATCTAGTCCAACTTCCCTACCATGGGCTGGGAACATCGTGATCACTAGCTCATGTTGATCAATGTCCCATGCAATCTTTGAAACACTTCCAATGACAGGGCATCCCCAACCCCTCTGAGCAATCTGCTGCAGTGTCTCA